>VYYI01002804.1:0-13820 GCA_021029175.1 Bilobella aurantiaca | reverse complement strand
GCACACCTCTCATTCATTCAAGATTGAAAATGGGGAAATGAAGGACATTGGAATTTTACGACTTTTACGCATATTTTCAGGAAGCCAGAGGTACATAAAAATGAGAAAACGTTTGTTGCTTTTGTGCCCACGTGACTTTTACGATCAAATTGTAACAGATCGACGTATTTTTAAATTAAAAAAAAAACGCTCTTTTTTGTTCAGTTTATTATGTTTTAAAAGTTCTACGTGTTTTTTCATCTATCATAAAAATTTCATTGTTGCGATTGTGAGAGTCCTTAAATTTTGTTTTGTTACAGGACAACATAATTTTAGCAGTAAAACCTTAATTTTTATTTGCAAATTGCAAGGTGTGGCGCACACCTCATTTTTAATTGCCACCGTGTTTTTTCAGCGTTTTTAGTTTGCAGATGACAGGTTTTTACCTTGTAAGTTCTTTGACGCGAGAGCAGAACAGTACCCGTCGTCATCAGCCCGGACTTGGATGAGAAGGGTTCCCGGAGAGTCGAGGGCAGTGGGGTTGTCACGAATGTTGACAGGGTGACCTTGTCCAGGAACCGTGTCAGGGGCCGCGGCGGTCATCAGCAGCGGTGCGGACGGTAGACTTCCCGAAGAGTGACGATTCGTTGGGGAAATCACGGCAATCCTTTTTCCTGGAGACAAAGGCCAAAAATTTGAACCTACTCATTACAAAATTAACAAAAACAATTCTGATTTTTCGAATTTGTATTCTTTTTTGAAATTTTCAAAAAATCCTGAAACCATTTCAAAACCAAGTCAAAATAAATTTAACAAAACAGCTTTTGCTTTTGTGATGCTGGTTTACAAGAGAAAGTACTGGCAGTATTCCGTGATTTCAACCAGAAAGTTTCTTTAAGAAGTATTTTTGTTCTAAGTTTAGTATTTCCAATATATTTTTTAAACACGTACGGAGTACGGAAATTCAATTAGGCCAATATTCAAGTGCGTCACAGGATCTAAGCCTTCTGATTGGCTGGAAAAAAGTCCCCGTTGAATTATTAGCTGTCAAGTAGATCTGAAAAGTTAATCAACTTTTTGGTCCCTCCTCAAAAAAAAAAGTAATAATATTTCTGTCACCAAAATTTATTGTAACGAAATGCTTCAGGATACGAAGAGCTTTCTGATAGGGTTACATTACCAAAGGGTTAAATTAGTTAGCCTAATTAACCTAGGGTTAATTTAGTTGAGGTTTAATTAGGGTTAACGCTTAACTTACGCTTCTCGGGCAGAAGTACTTGACCAATCGCCGGGTGGGAGCGAGACTGGTGAATTGGCGGTGGATTTTGAATCGAAAAATCCCCACTTTCTCCTCCGGTATCTCGTACCGGAGAAAGTTTTCCCGGAAAACTTTGACTGGTGGCGACCGTTGGAAGCGACAATGTCGCCTCGTGTCGTGCCGTGTCGTTGCTTCCGCCGTGGAATATCTGCGGCGACGCTTTGGCGACCGGCGACATTGGCAGCAGAGCCTCCATTTCCTCCTCTAATGGATTTTCGATTAAGTCAAGAGGATGATCCCGATGGGCCATTTTTAAAAAAATAATTTTTCAAAAACGCTTCACTTAAGGAGAAGAGCTTTGGCCCGTTATTGCCCTCGTGGCAGCATTTTCCGTCTCTTAATGCTCGCCTCCCGACGCAACAGCTTGCACATTTTTTAAAAAAGTGTCTTCATTTTTTTAAAAACGCAAAAGTTGAGCTTCGTGTTTGAACAAATCGGAGTTTGTTTCAATTAGTTTCCAGGGAGAGATACTAGGCCAATATTCTTCAAAAAGTTGCAGTTGACGACGCGCCCTTAAAGTTGTCCATTTTCGTGGACCGTAACTTCCTGGAAGGTCCCTGGAGAATTTTTGAGAAATAGGGTTTAGGTGGGCCCTGAAATGGAAATGGTTGCAAAACGAAATTAACTTCTGCTCCACTTCGGGCGTACAGTGGAATTATAATATTGGGACTTAAGGGCCCCCCTCCCTTTATTAAGGGACAAATTGGCTTTGCCTGATAACTCTCTAATCCAATCATATCCTCCCCGTCACAATTACCCGGATTTCTCAAATTTGATTTTTGGGACACAACGTTGTAATTTAAATTTTTGGAGTTGTGCACTGCTTTCTTAATTTTTTAGAGTCGTGCTCTCTCTTTGGTGTTTGTGCTGGTATGGGTATCTGGGGAGGGTGGCTGGAGAAAGTGGGGGTAAGAAAGTGAAAGGGTGTTTGGAGGCAGTGAGGCGTGTTCTGAACAGCATAAATCCTTAATAACTCTGTTCAAACAAGCTCAATTTCTAAAATGTAAACGTAGCTTAAGCCTCCGCCAGGGAATTCCAAAGTCCCAAATCGCTCCAGAACCAAAAGCAGATTTTGAACAAGTCAAAAACTGATTCAAAATTCAGAGACTTTCACAATCCAAGAGGAAATTCAGCGCTTTTATTAATTTCCAGCCCTAATGCTCAACTTTCGACCAATCGCTTGTCGAAAGTCATTATAAAAGGCTCTGTACATTTTACATCTCCAACTTTCACTACCAAGCCCTCAAGCTCAACCTTGAGAGAAAAGCAAATTTGCTTTTACAAAAACTACACTTTCGTGATTATTACTCGGTTAAGTTAAATTAATTAACTCCAAATTTTTCACAATTTTTGTTACTAATTCATAAAATTGCCACTATGTTTTCACAAAACTGCAATTTCAAATTTTTTTCAAAATTTGTTAGTGAAAGAACAAATTTTCTTTTCGGAAAATAGCAAATTAAACAGTTGTATGGTTGGATTGAACCAAACTCTTTAGAAAGTTCCTGTTTAAAAAAATTCTTGTTTAAAAATGAACAGAGTATTTTATAAACAAAGGCCTTGATAAAAAAAAATCCGTGAAACAAACCAGTGGAGAAGCATTGTTCTGCATATTAAGCCTTAACTAATTGAATACCGTACATGGTTGGAGTGCACAAACCTTTGACACATTGTTACCATCGTGTTTTTGGGCCAATTAGAAGCGGTTTCCGGGTAATTTCACCTAAATCCCTTCCAGTTGGGTATAATTCAAGTTCCTACTCTTACTTCCAACCTTTTTTAAATCTTTTTAAAAAATCTTAGACAAGATCCTTTAAAAAAAAATCTAAGATGTTTTCTTTAAAAAAAAAATCTTTTTTCACTTTTCATTGACTTTGTGAAGGTTTTTTGAAGAAAGAGGCTTATAAGGCGTAGCGAGGAAGCGTCTTGTTTCCTTCATGTTTGAGAGACAAGTCTTCCTCACCTGCTTCCTGTCTCGTCACTCAGCACCCTTCGTGCCCAATTAATAAGGGTACGAGGACCCTTACGAGATCATTCACACCAACACACACGCAGTCGGAGTGAGTCAAGTCTCCTAAGCCTCTCCTAATTGCCCCTCTTGTCTTCCCACCTTTTCAAATTGACTATCTCAATTGACTTACACTACCTAAGTCAACTTAAGCCTCAGTCACACCGGGAAGCGGCTCACATTTGCGCTACTTGTTCTAAACGCCCTTAAATTTAAAGTGGCTTAAGCCCAGTCCGCACACCTCGCCATTTTCCTGTTGTACCCACACTGAATTTGCGCAAATTGACCGTTGCTTTTGGAGAAGTTGTTTTAAAAACACAACTTAAGTGAACAGTGATTTTAAAAGTCCATGCATCAAAACTTGCGCAATTTGACCGCTGCACTGTTTTGACAAAATGACAAAATTGACAAACGCAAATTGCAGCATTTTAAGCCCTCTTCACAGAATTTCGTGCGATTACTGTTACGGGGTTGTTTGAGAAGCTATTTCAGTTTGCAGTTTTTAAAACAACACAAAATTTCTAAAAGCGTAAGTTGTTGATTGCTTACCGTTGAAGTCCAGGAAGAGGAAATGGCGCAAAGGAAATAACGCGGGAAAGTGACGCAGGAAAAGTGAAAATTTCACGGTTTTCCGCTGTTCAGTTCGCCAATTTTCAAAGGGTAAATTGGAATGGAGAGCTTCTTCGAAATTGAGAAATAACTGTTAAAACTCCCCTCCAAAAACAAAACTAATGCTGATTCTAAATGTTACTTATTGCTTTGTTCAAACACGGTTTTAGAACAAAAAGTTGCACGGCGTTGTTCCAGCGGCGGCGTCAAAATGCGACTGGGACGGGAAGCTCCAGGAAATGTCGAATAAGTAGCATCCCAAAAAACATCACAAGATTCTCATCCCCCTTTCATGTCCAAAGGACGAGGCACAAGCACGGCGGTCCACGGAGCTTCGAGCAATAAGGTTACAAAGGCAATTGCTACGCCAAAAATGTTGGCGCACCACTACGCCGCGCACGCCTCCAAAAAACTTCCCAAAAAATGACAAAATTAGTGTCGCAATTGAAAAGGTAAGAAAACAGAAAACTACAAATTTTTCTTAACTTTCACTTTCTCTTCTACTTTCACTCTCAGGGAAAAGACCTTGTGCAATTCAAGCTTTTGATACACGTATAAAATCTGCAGTCAAAATTTTTTGATGAGTGCCACTTTCTCCCGGGAACTTTCACGGGAGACGGGGGAGCAGGAGCTGGAGAAAGTCGTGTTAAAAAAATTAGGGGGTCACGTGGTGTCCTGTTAGCTCAACTTGTAGGACTGTCGGCAACTCGGCGGAACGGTGAGGACGTGTGTTGTCTTTAAAGGACTTCCTGGAGGTGTTTGAAGAGTCAATAGTAAATAGCACCAGGTGAGGTGGGCCCATCTGCGATGAGCTACGCCAGAGAATTATACTAATTGATTCCAGATGGAAATCTGAGTGCGAGGAAGGGGCGCGCAGTCAATTACGAATCAATTGAATGACGCTCATCCTCCTTCAAAAACGATTATTTCCAATTATTGGGAAAACACGCTTCCTCTCCCTCCATTGTTCTACACGGAAATTGATAATCATGCGTCTCTCAATGTGCCCGGAGGCCGTCGGACGCAGGGGTTGCCACAACTGCTCTTCAAAACGCCTTTTACGGAAGAAAAGTCCTGCCAAGAAACCGTGTGTCACGACTCACGACTCCACCGTGGCCTTCCACGGTGGTGTCACCTTTTGTTTCTCTCTCATATCCCCTCCTGTCACCCCCGTCCTGACATCATCAAAGACAACTTGTCAATAAGATGACTGCGAGCCAGAACGTTTTGAGTCGTGACATGACGCTTGACCTCTGACCTCCCATTTTTCGAGGGGAAAGGGGCGGGTTTAGGAAAAAAGGAAATTTATTGAGTCACGATTCGTAATTTGGTGACATTTTGGGGAACGGCGTTGCCCTTTTTAGAAGGAAAAAAAAAAGGAAAAAGAGTATTTTGTAATTGTAAATCAAAAAGTTTGCACGACTGTTCCCACGCTTTTAAATTGTTTCGCTGCGGCGGAGGCGGAGACAAGCGAGATTACTTTAAGTATCAACAAATTGATAGCCTAATTTCTTTTCTTATGTTTACCAAAAAGTCAACAAAATCGCTGAAAATGAAGCGAAAATGCCCCCCCCCCCCCCGAATCGCTCAGCGAAAGTGCTGCCCTCCCCCGAGATGAAGCGTCCATGCTAAAAAAAACATTTGTTTTGACTTTTAGAAAACCGTTGTTTGAACCCGAATTCAACAAACTTTCACTTCCGGTTTCCCAACTTTCCCTTGAAGGGCCCTGTGAAAGAAAGGGGGTTTCGAACGGTGTGAGGGCTCTTGAAAGCGTCGGCCACCGTTGGGAGAGTGAAAGGTTGATTTCGTTTCGAGTGAAAGCGCTTTTCACTTTCTCCCCAAGTGCTAATCAGCGCTCAGAAGCCTAATTCCCTGGAAAGGTAAAGGGGCCCACCGCAGAGTCAAACATTTCAAAGTCTCTCTCAATGACCCCTTGGCAAACACTTCCCCAAAACTTCTGCTCCAGAGCCTCCGCCTCTCTCAAGGCACCATGGGCCCTTACCCTCCTGCTAATTCCAATACAACCCAAACTTAATTTACTTTCCCTTTCTCCACCTCTCCATTCAGAATCGGAAGACAATGGGTGCACAAATGAGCCGCCGCTTTTCCTTTCCCAATCACTCCCCGTCAAATTTGGAGCGGACTTTGTGATGACAGGAGCAGGAAACAGGTTGGGCATGGCCATGTCACAGCGTCTGGTGACATGTCGTCAAAACATGTGGACATGTCCCAGCCAGCTTCTTTTTGGCTCCAGGAGTCGTCGGAGTGGTTCCCAGGAAGGGATCAATAGAAGAAAGGGAGAAAGTGTTCCTGTTGATCAAAATGTAAATCTCCTTCTTCCAGCCGCTTTCTCCCGCTCACAAAGGGAAAAGAGAAAGTATTCTTAATCCCAAAGGGCTCTCTCTCTCAATGATAAGATTTAGATTTGTGAGAGGCTGGAAGAATAGAAGGAATTATTTCATTTGTCAGCAGAGACGGTGTAGCAGAGCCAACGGTTTTTTTTTCTCCTGACAATGTCATTGACATGAAAGGAAAAAGCTAAGTCGTCATACGGTGGGACTAGGACGCTGAGGACGTCATCACGTGACCTACATAACAAGAACACGCTTCGCTTCCGTTGTGGCCTCTCACCACTTGTGTTTGTGCTTTTGTGGTAACATACGTACAACTTATCAATGATTTAGCTTCTTTTTTCTTCCATTTACTTGCGTAAAGAACTCTCAAATTGCGTCATAAGTGGAGTTGAGTCGTTTACAATTAAGCTGGGAAAGGTCGAGGGACTTTTGAATGGTTCAGAAGAGAATCGCTTTTCAAGTAATGTTTCTTCCAAGCTTCGTTTTCAGTTGTTTGACTCGTGGAGAAGGCGGTTGAAGGCGTTGTAGGAGGCCTCTAAATCATGAGTGAACTGTCGTGCCTGATCGTCCGTGAGCTCCTCAGAGGCAGTCATTCCGCCAAACGTCTCAATCCACGACTGAACTTTCTCCTTGCCCTCGAAGTCATTGGGAATGATGCTGAGGCGGAGCATGGTGGCCATGAGGTCTCGAACGTCCTCCTGCAGCTCGTCCACCGCCTTCATGCCCAGTCGAACCTTGTCCATTAGCGTAATG
This sequence comes from Bilobella aurantiaca, assembly GCA_021029175.1. Classification (NCBI taxonomy): domain Eukaryota; kingdom Metazoa; phylum Arthropoda; class Collembola; order Poduromorpha; family Neanuridae; genus Bilobella; species Bilobella aurantiaca. The sequence goes on along the minus strand of VYYI01002804.1, from coordinate 6,799 downwards.
AAGAGCTGAAAGAGTTCAAAAAAAAGTGACGAGTCAGGACTAGGGAGTCTAAATGACTACCGATGGAGGGCTGACATTAGTTATGTGTCCATAAACTTACAGCAACAATTTCAGCGATGCATTTACTCGTGTTCCCCTTGTCGTCACGAATGGTAATGGGCTTGTCTTCCTTGATCCTCTGAAGGGCCGCTGGGCAGTCCAACTAATTAATGAACAGCTTTACAATTAGCGCACTTTTCAATTTGTTTTGAAACACTTGATTCATTCATTTAAGCGATTTAAAAAAAAATCATTTGAACTTTCTTTGAAAAATACTTTGTCAAAAAATACTTACAAACTTTGCCTTTTTTAAACAAAAACTTTACCTTGAATCGGCGAATGAAAGTATCTACATCGGGACAGTCGTCATGCCCTTGCACAAGCTTGAAAGCTGCTTTGTACTGGACAAGTAGTTTGGAGCAGGCAGCAGTGTACTCTTTGGAAGTGACTGCATCCCGAATGTAGGCTTTTTCCAAGTGCTGGAGTGTGGTGAGGATGGAAAATAGGTCGGCCATATTGTCATACTTCTCGCGCTCCCAAGCATTCTTACTCAATTTGACCTCTTCGTACAATTCTGGTCGATTCATGTCTAGAAATAGAAAAGGGAACACTTCACGTAAAGATGCCGTTGCCGTTCCGTTCCATGAACTGAATTAGATTTAGGTTAAACTAATTACCAACCACTTGACAGTGATACAAAATACAGGGAAACTAACACGCTAAATTAAGTTCTTTGAATTACCGTATTGAGTTGAGTATGGCGACATGCCACTGCTGTTGCCCGAGTTGAGTCCACTGAACATCGCTGCAGCGATTTAAAGTTTCAGCGTTCTTTATCGACCAGATGTTAGCTCCGGAGAGGCTTGTCACTCTGATAATTAGATTAGTTAATTAAGAAACTGCTGAGTTTGTAGACGGTAAGTTTTATGATTTATGTGATTAGCTTAATTACCTTGAGAAAACTTACCTTAGCTGTCGGTAGCTGTTCTTAATCTAATCCTTTTGCATCAAGGGTTGTCTTTGTTTCCTTATGTGGTGATGGCAAGGCGTAATTGAAATTAGATAAATCAATTAAGATAATTTAACTAAAATTATAATGATGATTAGAAGTCAGTTAATTGATGAGTCACTAATTGTTGCCAAAACTTATTTTTAATGAATGAATGACAGACAGAGCAGCTGACTCTTATCGGAAATCACTCGGTTTCACTTTCAAAATTCCGCCGGTTCACTCTCGCGCACATTTTCTTCCAAACTGCACGCGCTCCATAGTCATAAATCTGTTCCTCTATACACCATGCACTTTGCAATTTTGAACGGCGTGCATTTGTGAATTTTCGCACCTTGCGTCCCAGACAATTAAAATTCACTTGCATTTTCAAGAATTTTGATTCACTCGTCTTTCGGCGTTTCTCTGGGAAGGTCGTTTGAGAAGGAAGGTCAAAGGTAAACTTAATTAAAATTAATTAATCTCAATTAATTAATTGAATCTGAATGATTACCTTGTCAGAGAGCCACTTGCAAAAGCATCTCAGGAGGGAAGGTCTTCTGTGTCCAGCGACATGGGCGTAACCATTGACACGATTACACCGGGTGATGGTAAGCAGAAGCTCATGCTCGATTAATTGGTAACCGGTAATCGACATGCTATCGGTATCGGGAACACGCAATGAATCGTTTGCGAACTCTTCATTGTTTTGCAGGCGTGACATTCCCAAAGAAGGGTCAGCTGGTCGTGGTCCACTACACTGGGACACTGACGAATGGAAAGAAGTTTGACTCGAGTCGCGATCGAGGAGACCCCTTCAAGTTCCGCATTGGTGAAGGGCAAGTCATTCGGGGTTGGGACGAAGGAGTGGCCCAAGTACTTAATTTTAAAACCTGAATCTTTCCGATAAATGATTAATCTAATTAACTTGTGGTTATTTGCGCAGTTGAGTGTTGGGCAACGAGCCAACTTGACCTGCACCCCGGATTATGCATATGGGGATCGAGGTCATCCGGGTAAGTTCACCGGCACCAAGTTTCATCTATAGGTCAAATAGACAAAACAGTCGGTGACTTCTTTTTTGTTGCAGGCGTCATTCCACCCAATTCAACCCTCATCTTCGACGTGGAGCTCATCCGCTGCGACAAATAATCGATTTCCCAATCGAATATCCTCCACGTTTGTCTAATACCAATGAACAACTGATAATTAGTTCCAGGCACAAAACTCCTTATAGAACTTCCAATTGAAGATAAAACAAATCCAGAATCCTTACGTGTGAGTGTGGGCGTGAATGTCGTGTCAAATCAATAAGTTTTAAACTTAACAGAAATTTCACTTTCTTACTTGGAGGAATGGCATGTGTGCAATAGCTGTGAGCCCTCTTTCATTTCCTATTTTTCCTTTCTCAACAATAATCTGGCAGTTAGTCTCCATAAACATTGTGAAATAAAGAACTAAAAATGACTAAATACTGTTTAGATACTTTTTATGAAAAGAAAACTGGTCGATTACGATTTAATACTGTTTAAGTCATTGTCAGTTATCAAAGAGGTTAAAGCGTTTTTGTCTTTGGTTTGTGTTACGTAGTTTACAACTTGAGTCTTGGAGTGGAGCACTTGCATTGAGAGGCTTGGCTTGTTTTTTTTTTTGGTAAGAGTATAAAATTAGACTGATTTCACAGGACGAGTATTGCAGAAGCGATTGAGAAGGGCTCTCCATATACTTCCAGGGAGGACTTGATGTTCGGCGATGAGATTCTGTATGGCAGCGGATGTCTAAAGGGGTCCCAAATTTAATTTAATTGTAATTATAATTATACTTTAATTAAGGGTCAGTTGAACCTTGGGTTTTAAAAATGTAGCTCCTTACCTTAGCTGCTAGGACTTCGGGGGTCATGTTCGGATCGTAGGGAATTGGCTTCCCGATGATTGTCTTCATTTTCACTGGAAAGAAACCATAGATCGGAATGCAGGGCAACTTGGTCTGTGAGTAGAGCCAGTGCCAGAAGCGGCTTCCCCATTGGACGGCCCGGAAGGCTTCGCGAATATTTTGCGTGAACATGGGCAGTATCGGTGCTTGAGCGTCAATGGCCACTTTGGCAAAGCCCAATCGCTTCTTCCACAAAACTTCGTACTGCTCCGTACCGAATTGAGCTTCGTAGACACCTCCAGGGGAAATTGCAAGCATATTTCCCTCTTTGAGCAGACTGGAACACGTCGTGATTGTTCCAGGAATCACTTTGAAGGCCTCTAACATTGGAGACCAGCCTAATTGAATAAGATATTGGTTAATTTCCTAATTCAATTCAACTAAAGAATCTGGAAAGTAATTGATTGAAAACGAATTGAAATCTTTTTGATTTTGGTCCACCAACCTGGAATTTTGAAGAGGAACCTGTCCCCCACGGTGTGTATTAGTCGTCCCTTCTTTAGAATTACACTAGCTAGCAGGTAGTAGACGTCAATTGGAACCGCTCCATGGTAGTACACGATCAGGGCTGGACCCTTCTGGGGAATATTCTCGAGCCCTTCAACTTCATGACCTGATCAAGGAAAACAATCAGCGCATGCGCATTAACTTCACAGAGCACAGTGGTCCGGAATGACACCAAGTCTGGCCAAAACCCAGCAATAGATGGGATCATGCATAAAAGATGTTTATTAGAGTTTTAATTATTTTAAAAATTATTAGTTCTTTTTAAGGTGCAAAACTTTGACAATAGCTGCCAAAGTTGGACGGGTGAAAGTAAAGCGGCTAAAATGCCACTACTGGTAAATTTCACCCGGACGAAACATCTGGATTTTATTGAAAATTGGTATAAAGTTGATGTTTACATATGTCCGCCACATACAAAACAATAATTGCTTATTTTTATACAGTGTCGGTTTTTTTTTCAGCTATTTCCGTCTATTTTTATCCACTCTGGGTGGCCGAAACGAATTTCGTCCGGACAACTGGCCGAAATAAGGGGTCAGTTGCCATGGGCATAACTTTGAATTGGGTTGGTAGGGGCAGCTGGTGGCAGCCAGTTTAATTTATCATCGCGTAAGGAATAATTTGACCTATAATTGGGCACATAACAGTGCGGTACTTGACGGTACTTTGAGTTTAAAGTTCACTCCATAAGAGGCTGTGCAACTTGGAAATTTCAAAACCCTATAACTTAAAGTACAGTAGGTTTAAAAATTAAAAAACTTGCAGTTAAGGAGACCAATGCCTGATGTATCGAATGCGCTACGCAACAGTTAAAAAATAGGTTTAGGGTTTTGGCCAGATTTGGTGTCATTCCGGACCACTGTGCAGAGTGGTGGCGGTGGGTACTCACCGTGCCATAGCCATCCGATCGTCTCCCAAATTACGGCCAGTGTCTTCAAGGCACCGTCCCAAAAGTCATGTCGATAAGCGTCAACAAGTCCACGTCTGAAATTTGCAATCCCCACAACAAAGGCTTTGAGTAAAAAAAAAACGTAAAAGCGCTGATTTTCTATCAGTACAAACTGTACCTGTACTTGTAGATGAAGAGCCAGAAGGCATTGAAGTAGAGTAACACTACGATGACTACAGGAAGCAGGAAGACGATCATCACCGGTGTGAAGAGCCATCCCAGCCTTAACGATACCAATTAATTAATCACATCTTCCAATTACTTCAGTCGGTCAACCTTAAATGTTTGTTTACCATCGGGCGTAGTCAATGTCCACGTTCAACTTGTCCGCTGAAAACAGAACAAAACGGAGGTTGACATCAAACGATTAATCGGACAAATTACTTAGATACCGAGAATCCAGAAGAGGGTCGATACCACTGTCGACGTATCGTTGCCGTTGGTAGGACCAATACCGAATTCATGTCCGACTTTGGCCATGTCACCTCAAATCACCATAACTTGCACCCAGGGAAGTGGATTGACCTTTGACCCTTGACCTTGAGAACCTCTGTCACTGAACATGAGCCATCATAAGTTGACCATGGAAGCTGCCTGTAAAAAAAAACAAGCCTTCAAATTAAGCATTTGATTGATTATTGGGCTGATTATTGCAAAGATAACCAATGGTAATTAACTAATTACAAGTTATCGTACTGTCACTCACGTCACGAAGACCTTGATTTTTACAGGAAGAGCTGTTTTGTTAACTTAATTAATCACTTAATTAACTTCAATAAAATAATACTAGGTAAGAGAAATCTCTGTTTTTAAGTCAACTTGACGGCTCACAGCTGAGGGAGAAAGTTTCTGGCTTAATTTTGGCGCCGAGAATCCTGCGGACGGACGCTAATTATTTTTATTACTGACCTCTGTGACTTTTTTCAATCGAAAAAAAAAGTCATTTCTAATTAGTTTAAAATCTTTGAGTTTAAAAAAGACCAAAAAGTTGTTTTAAAATTATCAATTAAATTCCTTTTAAATTATGAACATTTATGTCTTGAATGAAATGAGACTTATTTGGAGCCGTGGTAAATCAGCGCCGTGTTGGCACGGTTCACGATGTTGGCAAGGAATGTCCTTGTAGCGCTGCGGCCACTTGAAATCGCTGTCAGTCAGCGATTGCCTGTGACATGACCTCTGACTTCGCTTTATTCGGGTATACAGGGACAAGGAGCACTCGCGTTTCCGGATCGGGACTGGAAGCTTAAGAATTTAGCGATTTCTGTTGATAACGAAAAATGCTTAAGCGCTGCGACTATCTAATCCAATTTCAGCGTTTAGTAAAGCTCGATCACGAAAAATGAGAGATAGCGCTGCAAATTGTGGGTACCAAGCGCTGAGACAAGCGATTGCAATTAATTAATTAATTTACTAATTAACTACATTTAGTCGTTAATTAACCGGAAATTATGACTTAAGAAAAACCGCGAAATTTGTGATAAGCATGTGTTCAAGTTTCCTTTTCGTGCTAATAGGGTTGTAAACATTGACGTGATTATGTTAATTAAAGTTAAATTCGTTAATAAATCGGCAATTAAATTTATCTCAACATGAAAATTGTGCCAATTGATCTGGACAATAACTACCTGGACTTGGAACCGTGTGAGCCGGCACCGCGGCAGGGGTCGGAAGCAGCGATCATCCAGCACAAAATTTACGGCAACGATAATTGATAATGGCCTCTCGATTAATTAAAGCAGGCGAGCTTCTAATTGAAGAGATACCCTTATCGGTTGCTGTCTATGGAACCGCCGATTTGTTACTCTTTTGTCTTGCTTGTGACAAGGACCTAGCCCTGTCAGAACGCTGTCAGAAGTGCAAACGCCCCATTTGTGACAACGGAAGGATTGGCAAGCGAATGTGGCTGGAAGGAAGGTGACCAACATTTACATCCAAGTGGTGGCTCGCGGGTGAAGCGATTACGAACGGTACGATCGTATCGGAGGCTAACGAAGCGTCAACAGTACCTAAATGAGGCTTTTTCTGCTGCAAGCGTGATCCATGCCTCCTAGAACTATGGCATACTCAATGACGTGTCAAATGGCCAACCAGTGAAAACCGTTCGTTTTTGATCAATTTACTCTAAGGCATTTATTCTTGTAGGAGGAACAGGAACTTGAATTAACTCACATTAATCATGCGGCTCTAAGGCTAGTTTTCAGTGGCGGCCGCCGCATCGCTGAGGCCACATACCTCCTGAAAATCTGCCAAGGCTGAAGCGATACCACCGATTTGCTCGAGTAGGGCCTTTTTCTCCTTGGACTCTTTCTTCTTGCACATGCGGCTCCACGTCTTCACCATGTTCGAGATCTGGATGTCGACGGTGCGGATGAAGTCCGTGA
>VYYI01002803.1:0-13822 GCA_021029175.1 Bilobella aurantiaca | reverse complement strand
ATACCATAATAGACAACGACGTAATTCTAACATTGGCAAATCAAGGGACGCAGCCACCAGAACACCATTCTTATCCACTTTCCAAGTTACCTTATTAAAAATCTACTTTTTGTAATTATACTTAAGGAGGAAATTTCGAAATTACGCTCTTAATCACCCACGAACAAGATTACTTCTAAGAAGGAGAAAAAATTATTGCGCCTTAACAGTGCTCCTAATATTACTGGTTCCAAGAACCTTACAATGGAGATTGTTTAAGTTTATTTTAATGATTGTTTAAATTTATTTTAATTTTAAAGTGAAAAATATCCAGCTAGTTTGCCATTTATATGTTTTCAGCTTTGTTGTGATGTTCTAAACGACAAATACGAGAACAAGTTTTGGCTTTAATCAGAAAATTCAATCGGTTTTTTTTATTCAATTTTTGTAAATCGTTTTAAATTCAATCCTGTCCGATGAATGAACCGAAGAAGGTGTGGGTCAGGTGTAGTACTTGAGCTTTGCAGCTTTTCTGCGTGTGTGCCTAATTGTACCGGATTTAGGATTCGTGCAGCGTCGTGTGCCTAGCAAAGCGTTACCATCAGTAGCTAACTTGTTTTTGAATGAATTAAGGAACTTTTAAGGGGCCCATGTAAGAATGAGTAAATCAAGACGATTGAAGGAAGGAGGGGTACTGCAAGTCATGACGTGCTCAAGTACCCCAGAGTCCCTTTAAATTTGGCAGTTTGAATGAATTTAAAAAGTGGAGAGATTTCCGTTGCCGATAGGCCCTTGAGTCGGATTTCCGTTTGAAATGCATTATTTCCAAGACGGAGGAGGAAAGGGATGATTTTGTCGGTGGTGGTCCAGGCGTGGGCGGAGGGAGGTGATGCGTAGCGTTTTATGGAGGACCAAGTACTCCTCTGCATAAGGCACAAGTGCTCCTGGGCCCTTAATCAGATCTCGTGCGGAGATTAGAGAAGGGAGAATAAAACTTGTATTGTCATAACTGACTGACTTCAGATGGTCAAGACTTGGGCTTCAAGGAAAGAAACGTTTTGTGTTTCCTTCTGTTTTTGTATGGGCTTCAGCCAGGCACGCGCTCACTTCCTTCGTACTTACCTGATTTCCCAGCACCTGCTCTTTTAGGCGAAGATTATTAGTTAAGAGGCTCCCATTAAGGACAAGAAAAGCAATGTGTTTCAGAGACTAAAGGAATAAGGACCTCCAAAGCAAAAAATCAGCCTCTTATTTCTTTCTTTTTCTTCCTCCCGCAATAGGCTTTATAGACTCTCGTTTATTTCATAGCAACAATTTCTGATTCTCTAGGGCTTGCAACAAAAAAAAAGTAAAGGTAAATCAAGAGCAATTTTAAAAAGACATCCGTTTTGCCTTCTATGTTGTCAATGTTGTGTAGCCCTGCAAAAATAAGAAAAGAATATATTTAAGAATTTGAGCAAATGCGACTATTCCAACTAATTAATAAGATTTCTTAACATTTTTTAAAAAAATATTTTTTTTTAATTGTGAATTCGCTCAGGTTTTACCAGTTTTGCTAGTTTTGCTTGAACATATAAAATTTCGTTCAATAATAACTCCGCTCCGCATTGTTTAAGCTATGTAATGTTGAAAAAAAGTAGTAGGATGGTTTCTCATTTTTGAGTTTGTTAAAATTTAAGTCAAATTTTCTATAATTTAAGTATGACTTCGAGTCTATTCGAAATGACGGCAGAAATAAAAATACGTTTCAAAAAGAAAATTTTTGATATTAAAATAAAAATAAATAAAATAAAACTACAAGCAGCAGGAAAGGAATATTGTTGTTTTATTTTTTACACTGCAAATTGTAAATGCAACTTAAAATAAATTAACAGTCCTCGAGTTGAAAATGATTTTGTGCATCAAATATTTAATTCATTTAATAATTTAAAAACTCTTTGAACTGTTTTTAATTATTTGAACAGCAAATTTGAACTCCTAATGGAATCTCATGAAACATGAGTAATTCTTTGTAAGTAATGGAATTTAATTTCCGGAATAAGAATAATTTTTTAAAGATTCGTGTTTTACCATTCAGAATTTATTAAAGAGTACAAAAATAAATTTAAGTACAATCCAAATTCATTCCTTAAACACAATTTCAGCACAAAGTAAAAGCACATAGTTCTAAGGATGAATGTAGTTAAAGTACATTTAAGTTTGTATTTAAGTACAAACTTTGTCCAGCGTCTTTGAACAGTGCTTAAAAGTGCACTTTGAAGCTACTGTTCGTGTTTTTGTGTTTGAAACAGGAAAAGAAAAGCAAATCATTCATGAATTTCACCTGTTCTTCTTTCCACTTCCTTCCAGGAGATCCACGATGGAACAATTAAACCACTGCCGTCATGCTCAAATATTTGAAGAAATTCTTTCAAGTGTGAAGATCTTCGCTTTTGTGTTAGTCTCTGCGTTTTCGAAACCAAAGATTTCGACATTAAAAGGTCATGCTCATCATTAATCATCTTCACGCGCGGGAGTCGTGCAATGCTATCCAGAGTTATTCTTATTTATTTAATTAAATTAAGCTAGTTTATATTTAAATTTTTTTTTTTAGAATTTAATGGTTATTTATTGGAAGCAGACAATAGTTCCAAAAATAAAGTTCCGAAAAAATAAACGACGGAACTCATATTTAAATTAAAATTTTTAATAATTAATAACTGCTTGTACTTTATGTAGTTGGGTTTTGGTTTTAAAGTAATTTTTAAGTGAATATACGATGGACGAACATTAATTAGTTAAAAATTGCTGACTGTGCTCGCGTAAGTGAGCGGAAACTGCAATTTTTAGTTCATTTAAGTTAACGTAATTTTCTCTCGACCCAGTGTAAATTTATAATGAAATATTCCAAGTTTTATGGCTTTTATAAAATTTAGTTGTGAAATTTTATTTTTGGAATTATTTTATTTTCGGACTTTGTTTCCGAAGCTTCTTCTTCTTGGAACTATTACATGGGATCATTTAAGTTTTAGCTAGCGATACAAGAATAAACCAGCCAATAATTCTTAAAACTTAAAGCTTCACGTCTACATAGTTCAATTCTGAAAAAAAAATAAACCTGACTCTGCAAATTATTACCAAAAGGGTGCCAAAACTTACTCCGAAAGTCAAATTCTAAAAAACAAAAAGTCGAATCCAATTACCAATAAGAGAAGCTCTGCAGTCCTCATTCAGGCAAGCAAAAGTAATGTATAAAACCCGATTTTTACTGTGTGCAACTTGAAATCTATTGAAGTGAATCGCTTTCACTTTGGGTCGGTTGTTGATATTTTGAAGTGCATGTCATGGGGGCTCAAAAGGAAATGTGTATAATTCTTCCTTTGTTATGCAGAATTGATTCAGGTAAGTCAGGTACAATGGAAAATCGTTTTCTGTGGAGTGATACAATACAAATTGCTTCCTTGGTCGGTGTAGTCGTAGTTCTGAGTGACACTGTCTCCGTCCTTTGAAGCCAATGAAGGAATGAAGCGTCNCTTGGTCGGTGTAGTCGTAGTTCTGAGTGACACTGTCTCCGTCCTTTGAAGCCAATGAAGGAATGAAGCGTCATGCAATGGTTCTATGAAGTCGTTGGGTGTGGACCCCAAGTCGCGTCTCCTCAACTTTGCAGCGATTTCCGAGCGTCAGGTTCCATTTCGGTGGCTGGAAAGCCTCAGTTGTTGACTTCTAATTTCTTATAAGAGCTCAACAGGTAGAGACAAGTCATAAAACGAAAAGAATGGAGGAAACCACGAGGGAAAGGAAGTGGAAATCCTAAATTATAATATGACTAAGCAAATCGTCCCTACAACTTAGACGACGCTCTGGGAAACCGCTCTTCCCGTCAATCTGTCCAGAACCCTCCTTTGCATTCCAAAATAGAACAATCAAAAGCACAAAAAGAAAAACCCTATCTTTACATTAAGGGAATTACTTCACAGTCGTTTTAAATATTGGCAAAATTTGTAACGACGCGCAATAAAAAAAAATGTATTCTGTCCCATCGTACACTTACTTACCTTCGCACTGCCGTCGAAATAAAAACCATATTCTGAAATATACAGCATTCATAAGTAAAAAAAAATAGGCTTAAAAGATATTTTAAAAATTAACTTACTCTTCAGGACTTAACGAGAGGCGGGTGAGAATCGTAATTGCAAAAGTATCTAGTACTACGTTGTAAGCGTTTTTTGTTTATGCCAACAAATATTTAATGTTTGACAATTAAAAAAAATTTAAACTTTCCAACCTTGATACACACATTAGATTTGAGACTAACTTGATTTCAATTGAGTCTCCTAAAGCTTAATAAATCAGGAATCATGGGCTGTTTTTACCGAATCCGGGACTTCTAAATAACAAAAATTAGTCACCTCCGATATTTAAAAATCTCACTCCCGGAAAAGATGCGAATTGTTTGGCTATTTGTAAATAATAAATTACAAATTGTAAAAATCATTAGAAAAATGAGTCATTTTCGGGTTGTTTTATAAAGGTTGAGAGAAATGACCTCTTCTAAGGAACAATTGAAAACGTATGATTTTTTAGGTGATTATTGTGGTGATGATTAGGATTATTAAGGGTACTGAAGAGAGGCTTTTGCGGTGAGCACGAGCTCAACCTTAACATCCTGTTGCGTCTTCCCCTGGACCAACACCTGGATTTCCATCTCTAATATTCTGGTGCTAATCATAACCTTTACCTATGAAACTAACCGATTAATTCAAAGACCAGAAGCAGCACGGCGTCAGCGGTTTCTTGCCCTGCTGCACAGCATCTGCATTCTGCTTCTGCTAACCGCCGCTTGACACCATCTTCACAAAATGAACGGGAGAGTTTCCTACAATTTCAGGTTTTTTGTCCCCTAAATCTAAATGTGAACTAATACAGGGCTGTTTTTAGTAAAAAAAATTTTTTAATTAAAAAAAAAACTTTATCTAGAATCTCTTGTGTTTTTGAAGCAATTGCCGCCTCAAGGAAGCAGCATCAACTTCCAATCTTTTTAATTCCGAATTTAAGGCAATTGAAAAAGTGTGCGAGTCATGATAGAAATTGTTTTAGAAAGGGCGGGCGCTTGTGAAGAAGCGATAAAAATCGTGGGTTAGATTCTCATAAGGATCCTTTTGATCCCTTAAGGATCTCGAGAAGGGCTTCGATTTTTGTAAAGGAGGAGGTGGTGATTGTTGTGACGTCTGCTGCTGCATCCAAAGCCATTAACACCAGGGCCATAACAAGTGTAATGACATAAAAGTTTGATTTAAAGCCCTGGAACCCTTGGCAGGTGGAAAACTTCAATTTATGACTTTCATTAATTGTTTATTTTGAGTTGCTTGCATGGGCCCTGATGGACTTGGAGGGGATTCTTCAAAGACAATGCTCAACTGCAGGGAACTACCCTTCCAATTTCCGGAAGAAATTAAACTTAACCATTGTTCGGAGGTGTTCGCCTCAAATGATTGATTGTCATTAAAATCCGGAAAAATTTCGGAGCTTTAATTTCTAGAGATTTTAAAATTTAATGTCAAAATGATAATAGATTTAATCAAGTTTAAGCTGTCAATGGGTTTTCATCCCTTTCCTTCACTTTTCACAATTTCAACATTGTTGTATGATGGAAAAATATTGTTTCATCTATGATGGAACGAAGAAACACCCGGTGAATGTTTTCTGAATTTGGGAAAGGTACTTTTGGATTTCAAAGGTTGTGAGCCCGAAAAATAGTTCTCATTCTGAAGTATTCCAAAATATTCAAAACCGATCGTAATTGATAGCTGATCTAAATTTTCATTTTAGTTCAGAATAATAAAAATAAAAATAAAGAAAATACTTGTTCAGTTTTTTTTACTTTTCGTGAAAAGACTATAAATGAAAGTAGACTATAAACTGATTTAAAATTGAGCAACAGAAGAAAGCCTTTGGAAATGATGGTGAAGCTGTGAGAGGGTAGAAAGCGGTGCGTGACTTTGAAGTGTCGTGATCTCATCGACACTGTTCCGCTCAATTGGAAATCGGGAAGTTCAAGTGTGAGTGGACAGGTGCTTTTGTATGTTTCTCAAATCAAGACAGTACCGAAATGGAGGACTGATCTCTGTGCATTGTTCTATAATAAAAGATTTGATGGTGTTGGGGATCTTTTTTTTGGTAAAAAGTGGTTTGGTGCTTGGCGTAAGCGGCAGCTACCTGATCCCACCTACCTGTTGTTTTGTTCGGCAAGAGTAATCCAGAGCCTCAAAGACTCAGTGAAGCATCAGACTCTACCCAGGTGTGTTCCGCTAGTTTGTCTTCACAACAATCCCATCATATACAATACTTACAATACTTCATCACAATAATACACTGAAAAACACTTTTTTAGAACAAAAGACACCACCATACTAAACCCTCTCCCATGGGACAACAACGAATTTTTTGGAAATTTAGCTAATTTATTAATGCCAACGCAATAATTTTAAAAATCAAAGGAGTGTTTCAGTGATGCTACCAACGAAGTGCACAACGTCGGATGCATCTTGGACATTTGATTGGTAAATACAATTCGAAATTTATTTGATTCGGACATTATTTCTAAGCTGCAAAGTGTGTGCAATTAAGAAAAAATATATTATGATTAACAAACGTATGGCTTTCCAACAAATAATTTAAAATTTAAAATTCCACGAAATTCCATTAAAAAATATGAATATTTTTTTTAGAAAGCCATTTACAATTGATTGTTTCGGAACATAGGAACTTATTTTCAAACCATGCTAAATTTTGCAATCAGAATGCAAATAAAAAAGTTGATTAAAACAGACTTTTATCTTTTTCGGAGAAGCAGAAATTATTTACAAAAAAAAAAGAGTTCAGAATCAAACCAAATATTACGAAGAACTATGTTTTGAGCTATTGTACTTCATAAGGTAAATTCACTTGCTCATTATTGTAGAGGAAGTACTTTTTACATGTATTTTGAATACTTGCAAATTAAATTAGTTTTCCTAGTTATCTAGTTTTGAATAGGGAAGGACCGTATACTTAAAAAAATATCCACTAACAATTGAAATGTGTAGGACATTGCACACACTGTTAGCAAAGTAAATCATTTACCCCAAATTGAGCTTGTTAAGGGAAGGTAAACTTCCCCTTCGACTGAAAGGACATTGGAGAAAGTTGCGTGTCTTTTCCCCATTTTCCCTCTACCACCATCCCTCCAATTCCTTTAAATTGGTTGAATACGGAAGGTGTTAATGGCTCTATTGGCCTAATTTGATGACGATTTTCGTATGTTTGGAGTCTGACTTCTAAATTCGGCAGAAATTCCCTGTCCAAGAAGGGAATGCTTTGAAAGTGTTTGAGAGTCGTTGACTTTACAAATGAAACCATCTGACGCTCAAATTCAAACCTTTCTTTTCCCAACTTCCCATCGCAGAGGCGAGATCCTTTATATTCTAACTTACCTCAGATGGACTGACATATGGCCACGCATAAAGGAAATACAAACCTTATAACACTTAAAAATACATCTTAACACACAAAATCCACGTTATTTGCACCGGCCTCTCATTAAACTCTATCCAGAAATACATTTGCATCCTCTGCAAACATACATCCTCTATTCCATTTTTGACAGATTACAAACAAATTCGCACATAATTTTGAATACAAAACCTCGGCCTTGCCTTTGCAAGTATCCAAAAACCCCTCACAATGTCACATAATTTGGGAAATGGAGAAAGGACCTGTGGTAATTAGCAAACTATTCATCAAAAAAGTTCTTCTACAGAAAACATGAGGCATAAAAGTACTGCTAACTGCTAATCATTTTTCTGTATGAAATTCAAATCAAAATTCCGTCGGTCACATGTGCCATATAACATCATCTGCCCGAAACGTACAATTTCGTGTAACTCTATGAATTGTACTGTTTGGTGACAAAATGTAATTAAATAGTAATCAATATTCTTACTTATTCCGAAATATTGTCTCTTTTTATTTTTCTAACAAACTTAACAACCTATGGTCCAATTGGCAAATATTGGATTTACTTGATTTTTGCCTAGTAACCTAAACCTTATGTTGAATTTTTGTCAGGAACTGTAACCGAAGTGTATGAGGCGCTTTTCGTTGTCATAAAATACACTGTGCATACAAAAGACAGAGGTTATACTAAATAAAAATCATTTGAGCGAGACCGAATCCACAATTGAAATCATACTACTTATGCCAAAAAGATTTTATTTTTTTGCTATTAATGGCCCGATTCCCATATTCCTTGATCCAATTTTTGTAGCTTCAAGATCTTGCGTCATTTTCGTCAAAAATTCGCCAAATGCCGCATACAGTTATTAACTATTAAAGTTAGTAATATCATTGTCATCTTTTCGGTAATGCCCATTTAAAGGTGTATCATATTCGTTGACCCAAGTACTGTATTCAACTTTTGACCAGTGCGCAATCATACTCGAATTATGCAAAAACAGCGCCCAAACCAGCGCAGCGTAACGCTTCCCTGCATCACTTACTCGTCTGAAGGTTGTGCGTCCCTAACCCTTCCTTTGCTATGCATCGCTTCCCTCCATTCTAAAATTCTGTAACTCTGTAAAAATTTGTTATTGCTTGAGTAAGCGCCGTAGTAAACAAATTCGGACGTCGTTGGCCTCATTTCCAGCCACGGTGAGTCCACGGTTTTGAAACGCATTTTCAATTTGACCTTTTCTCTCGCACCCTTCCGTTGCTTTAGTTCTAGAATGCAACAGCAGTCTGAAGCCGCCTCGTTCGTTATGATTTTGAATGATATCCTCAATATTTTCCCACGCCGAGCAAAAACTTCTTAAGAAAATTTGGAGCTGGAATAATTTCCCAAGCACCGTGCATTATCCAAGACCCTTAACAGGTTCCCTGGAACTTGAGTCACAAACGGTCGCCGATTTGGCCTAAACCAACGGTCTCAAAAATTCACACCATAATTTAGACGAGTCTTACAGAGGGAGGGTGAAATGACTAATTAATTTTTATGAATCTTTTGTCTTCCCATAGATCTCTCAAGGCCACGAGCTTCCTGGAGTACAATAAATATTCCAAACAATTTTCATCTCTGCAAGGCCCTCCAATTTGAAAGGATTGAGTAGCGTCCTCACATTCAAATTCATCCTGTCGGGATGATTAGCAGTATGGAAGGATTGGGCGGGGCTTCAACTCCAATTCTCCAAAATATTTCCAACGAAGACTCCAGTAAGAAGAAGCGTAAGTACTTCTAACTTTGCGACCAAAAAAAATGCTTTTAAAAATCAGGGAGGGGTGTGGTACATTTTTTGCAATTTCGATTCCTGGGTGATGATGTTGGGACATTTTTTAAGAGCCTGAAAGGAAATGGGATTCATCTATGAATCTATGCCTCTGTAGCTCTTCTTTAGCCTTATAAAATTCAGAGGTGGTGTAGCTCGTGCTCCCATTTATTTACACTTCTTCCTCTCATCTGCCCGCCAGGCAGATTTTGAAAAGAGATCTGGAAGAGAAGATGCTGTTGGTAATGATCTTTTGATACAAAAAAAAATTTCATTATGAATGGACGCAGGAGCTGTCCACCCCTCCTTAATATTTCCTTGGCACTACGTGTCTCCGTGTCCACCGCCGCCGTTTCAAGGTGTTAACCACCGCTGCAAAAAAGCCCTTGAAGAAAAGGAATCAGAAACAGGACAATGAAAAAGTCCCTTATATGAATCCGTCTCCGGTTAGCCTAAACACCACTTTAAACCGTGTATATCTGGGTATAAAATCGACTTTAACTGGAATTAGAGGAACCACTTTTTCAACCCCCGACCGGAAACTTGGTAGAAAAAAAAGCGTCCTCACCGAGGCAACATCCGGTCCAGTCTCTCGTACTTTTTAATGTTGGAAGTATCCGTAAAAAAGTAATTATTCTTTTGCCTCTTTCGAACATTAGCATATCCCATACAGTAAAACATACATTGAAGAGCGTTATAGGCAAATCTAGTTTGTAAACGTCCTGAGAGCCACGAGGGAGGGATAACAATGGGCCTCAGATTTTTTTAATAACTTGATTCTGCCCGTATTTTCCCATCGTCGCTTTCATCCCCCTCCCCCGCTCTGCCAGGTTGAAAAAGGGGTAGAATTCCAACAGGTAGAAATTATTCGCTACCTGTTGAATAATTCGGGTCCTAAATGGCTCTTCCCAAAGCACTGTTCGCTTTCATCCCCCTCCCCCGCTCTGCCAGGTTGAAAAAGGGGTAGAATTCCAACAGGTAGAAATTATTCGCTACCTGTTGAATAATTCGGGTCCTAAATGGCTCTTCCTAAATGTACTGCAAAACTAGTGCTTTTGTTTCGGTACTTCGTGTAGGGGAATGTCTCCTATAGCATTGAAGAACAATGGGAATTTGGGATTGGCAGGAAATGGCCAAAGATCAGATCATGTATCCTGTCTCTCTCTCTGGAGATTGTGCCTGTTTAGGATAAAATCTAATAAAAAAAACCAATCAATCTGAAACTCCCCACCCCTGCTCAAGCTCCACCGCCCCAACTTTATGGCGTGAGAATGGGGAAATCGTGGGAACTTATCGAAATGGCGAGCAATTGATCTTTTCACCAAAAACTTTAATTTCGCAAAGTCATCCTTACAAGACCAAAGTTACTTTTCTCAGGGTGTCAAATCTCTCGTCACCGTTGCATTCTCCTGCAAATTCTAATTTAAGGAACGCAGATATCTCTGACGCAGGAGGATAATTGATTCCTAACATTAAATTTAAATTTTGAAAAGTTTAAAATTAAATTTCCGTGATCTTTCCTAAAAACGTGGTCTTTGTACCACTATGAATTTGTAGCCATTGCCAATGTGAATGCTCTATTCCCAAAAAATTATATGAAACCTAATTTTGCAAATATTTTGAACATAGAATTTTTTTTTTATCTGTTTATAAAATACGAGTACTTTTTCTTCTGATTGTATTTTTTTAATAGAATTGACTAAAAAAAAGTCACTTCACTAAAAATATTAATAATTTTTGCTAAGGCTGATGCACAATGTATTACAAAGCTTGCACAATATGCTTGAGAAAACGAGTTATTCTTACATTAGCATCGTATAGATAGCAGAAGAGATTAAAATTGAAATATTTCTGTCCTGAGACGGCCTTGTTTGACGTTATTCCTAGTCATACAGCTTTTTACCATTTTAATTATAAAAAAAGTAAAAAAGTAGTCCCAAAGCGAAAAGTGAAAGTGAGAAAAGAAGACTACAATTTTTTTTTAACAAAGGCACTATATGGTAGGATATTTAATTGGCGTAAATTAATTTAAACTGCTAAATACGCTTTAGGGTTGAGGATGCATAGGCGTTGAGGGGTGATTGTTGGAGGTAAGTCGGAGTGTTTATGAGATGAATGAGTCCATTTGGAAGGAGGCTCAGGAAATTCGTGTTGGAATTTGTTCTTTCCCCATTCTTTCTTCTTTGGAATGATAAAATAAAATTTAACTTTGATTACTCAGCAAATCTGGAAACTTTTCCAAGGGAGAGGCAGAGTCTTTATCCCCTAAAACAATCGAAGGCCTTCCATTTTTCAACTACCTTCCTTCGTCCGTGTGGGCCTTCAAAGCTCCTTTCAAAAACTTACAAAATATCCAAAAATCTTTTTTTTACAACTTAAGCGAATGCTTAGGAGGGAGCTTCCAGCTCCGCAGGCACTTTTGTCTTCTTTATTAATGAAAAGTCAAAGGAACCGAGAAAAGAAGGACAATTCCCTTCATTCATCAAACCCTCCACGACGCATTTTTCTACGCTAATTTCATCAACACACCGCTTTCCAATTGTTTAACTTTCATTCCATCTAGTATAAGATCAGGTGGTGGACTCGCAAATTTGGAAAGAGGAGGCAATATTCTTTGGAATTTTGTTTTTAATTTTAGTTTTTAAGATTTTTTTTTAGGTTTTAAGGTTCTTCAAGTGAAATTTAGTGAAATTATAACTAGAAAAAATTCGGAAAGATGAGGCAATGTTTTTTGGAACTTTATTTTTAATTTTAGTTTTTAAGGTTGTTTTTAGGTTTTAAGGTTTTTCAAGGGAATTTTTTTTTTAGTGAAATTGTAATAAGTTCGCTGCTTAGAACATGTTTTCAAATGTCAAAAACGACCTTGAAGAGTTCGTCAGGTTGTTTTGACACAAAGAATCTGCAGACCACACGTTCAAAAATCGTTACTGTTTTGTTCAGACAAGTTTTCATTCTAACGAAGCGTTAACGTGGTCGTTGAGGGCCCGAAGAACTTCAGAATGGAGACAAGCAGCGTAATTGTGTTCATGACTTCCGGTTGAAGGGATTTTTTTTTACCTTATGCGTATATTACAAGAACCTATTTTTTATACCACGAATCTACAGCCCCGAGCAGGGGGCTCCTGTATGTTTTTAGAACTTCAAATCCCATTTTGAGAGAGGCCTAATATGAAATTAAACTCAATTCTTTGTCTCAAATCGAGAAAACCACATGCTAAAACCTCAACGTACAGTAATTGCAAATCCAAACATAATAGCGAGGCGAGGTACATTTAGCAATTTCTATGGCCAAAAAAAATGACACTCTTCAACTACTGTTGACAATTTAGAAGTACCATTTGTAAGCTCAAGGTTAGAAAAAGGGGTATGAAAAACAAAGAAATGCCGAGTGAGAAAATCGATTTTTATTGTGATTGCCTAGCGGATGACAGTTTTTGCAAGATTATTCCAAAAGTTAGCATTTTCACACAGCTTTTACATCCAATGCCATCTTAAACGCTGTCCTCATTTACACCACTCCACAAGATTATCGACGTTTTTTTTTTGCCAAAACGCAATTCAATTTGAATGTAGGCAAATAAATCATATAAAGACTGCACTTGATTTAATGGCGATTTGAAACTGTACATTGGCGGATGCTGAGCTGTATATAGCAGATGAGGTTTTAATTTATGATACGTTCCTTAGAATAAAGCGTTCTTAGATGTTCCTGCATCAGCTTCTTTGCAAAAAGGAATTCGAAGCAACCATTCGATTTAGAATTAAACCTCCTTCCATTCAACACTTTTCTTGCCTCATCTGTATGCAAATTATTTAATTCCAATGTTAATGCTTTCATTAATATGTATGAGAAAATACAAAGTACTTTACCGAAAGAAGATGGGAACATTTTTGACACTTTTATTAGACATTGCGAATTTGAGCATCTGCTGTTTCTTGGCGTGTACTTTGCAATCACAGAAATTCAAGAACCCATCCAAAGTTCTCAAATTAAATGGAGTGCATAGTCTTATACTCCTTTTTTCATTTCATTTTGCAGAAAATTTTATAATTAGTTATAGTTAGACCTCGTTAGTTAATTATAATTATAAAATTTAAATTATTTAAAATTAGATTAATAAGATAAAATCTTGAGAAACGACAAAGTTGTGTATTATAATTTTTTTTTTATTAAATATGAATCATCCACTGTTTTTTTTTCTCAAATTTTGAATCCCTTGCTTCCAGTCTGTTGAATTGGAACGAAATGCTATTTCAACATTCTGCAAAACGGGATGTTGTTGCTTGCCACTTAATACACCAAAATGTCACTGGATATTTGTACTGGAAGTATTTGAATTGCATCTGTACACTAAGCTATGCTATGTTAGAAGGATCGTCTGGAGATTTGAGAAGTGACGTTGATTCTTATGTGATTCCATATTTAGCCTCCGAAGTCATATGCGAGTTCCTTTAATGGAGTCACGCTTCCATGAGCACTTCGTCGGTTTCCCCATTAGTTCTTTTTCTTATTAATCCAACCTCATTTGTATTTAAGAAGATTTTGCAAAGATCAGTCTCAGCTC
>VYYI01002802.1:0-13826 GCA_021029175.1 Bilobella aurantiaca | reverse complement strand
TACTTTACAAGTATTCTCGCCACGAATCATGATGTGTCGTTGATCTAACTGCACGTCTGGATGGGCATCTTCGTTCAATATAGCCTCAGCTCCCCCAGCAGGAGAGTGTCCAATGATTTCCCAGTAATCAACTTTCAATTCTACTCCGCCCGGAGCCTTTTAAAAATGATATAAGAACCGGGTCATTAGAAATGAAACGAACATGGTGCGCGTGTGCTCGCTTGAATTGATTAAATGGCACTCACCCGCTTTCCTTCTGGTACAGCTTCCAATGTTCCAAAGAAGCAGACTGAAGACTCAGTTGCAAGAAGCAAGGCATTATATGTCTGGCAAAGCTTATCCGTAAGAACAGATTGCAAGTAACCTGTACCGTCCCGAAGTGTAACGAACATTAGGGCCTTCCCTGTTTAATTAATTAAACATAAAACAACCTTCTAAGGGGCATAATAAACTGACGCAAAATAAATACTAAATTACAAATACCTTGTCTGCGCAGGCGATGTACCCACCCGAAGATTTTTACACGCTTCTCCTTATGGTTGGCAGCGTCTTTCACTTTTATTCGAACTGCTGCTGCAAGTGACTTATCTTCTTCAACTACAACCTACAATGAAATGAAATTAGAATCCCACTTAACATGATCAACTTTTGAGTAAAGGAATTTGAAACCTTCTTAGCCTCCTCCAAGTTCTTGAGCCGTAACTCGGCATCAATATTTTCTTTGGCCGCTGCAGCTGCATCCTTGTGCGTCTCTCGGACATAAATCTTCAACACCTTCTTCAATTGTGCCTTTGCGACAAGTTCGAAGCCCTGCAAAAAGAAACATGATAGCTTAATTCTCTGGTTCTCTAGATGATACAACAAATTAAGTAAAACGCTCGCATTTGCACTTGCAGAAGTTGTGCAGCACTTAACTAATTTAGCCTGGTTGTACTGTACCTTTCCTTCCTCTTTGGAATCCACATAAATTGTTGGCCACGGTTCCTTGACAGCCGATCTTAAAGCTTGAATGACGGTTTTAAATGGGTTGACCTCAGTCCCATCTCCCTTCTCATCACTTCCGGCTTTTTCCGAGGTGTACACAACTTTATCACCTGAAATATCAAATCAATGAAGCATTTCTATTGCGAGCGAACCCGGCATCTCGCATAACAGCGATTGATGCTGAATTTTTTATAGAACTTACTGAGACTGAGGTTGTCGAGTTGATCGGCCCCTTCGGTCGCCATAATCGAACAGATTAGGTAATTCAGAAGTTGCAAATTGAGAAATATTGCACACAGGGAAGAAGGGAAAACCAATGCCGTTCAGCTCAGCAGTTTACCAAAGCAAAAACTGGACAGACAGACAGAGTGAGCAACAGCTGATGCTATCGAAGTGCTTAAGAATATTTAATTAATAATTAAGAAAAACTCTGATCCTTACGTCAACGATCGTTTAGAACGAACTGAAATTGAATGAGTGACATGAATTCCTTGCCTTCTTGGAGTAAAAAAAAAGTACCGTGCTGGCTGACGTAATTGAACAACAATCTTACGCGGCCACTCCAAACTCAATCATTCGCTTCCTACATTACAACCCCAAAACGCAATGGAATGAGCGATAAAATTTAAGTGAATCAACGATGATGCACACCAAAAGCAGTAGTAAAGTAATCATTATTTATCCGTAAGGAGGCTTTTTGATTGTCAAGATAATAGGAGGGATCTTGATTCAGGTAGTTTGCAATTAGGACAATAAAGCCAAGCTCAGGCTAATTTTATTAGAAAGTATTTGAACGCAGTGAATCTATCCAGACAAAAATTCAGATGAAGGCATCGTTATTGTAAGAAGGCACTTCGATGAACCTATCCTGGCCCCGATAAATCCGAGTAAATAGATCATACTATCTAAATTGAGACCTAACTTCTCTATTTTGTTTTCGGAAGGGTCTTGTTACAATGTTACATCCTTCGAATACTCTCTAAATGGCTAAAGGCCCGTATCATTTTACATCAGAATTCCTTTCGCGGTGACCTCGGAAGTGTAATGAATTCTACTCTTCGAGGTTGTTTAGGCTTCTGTTGCGAAGTTAGAGGTGAAGTGGCAGGGCGCTTTTCTCGAATACTTGCATTAGGTGTCAGCGTAAAAGGGTGCTTTTGTTGTGGAGTAACTGGAATCGGTAAAGTAATCCCATTCGCAGTTGGCGTTGGTGGAAGATCTCGAGCTGTTGCTGTGAATTTGCCGCCGCTTACTACTGAAATATCCGAAGACGACAGTATAACAGAGGCAGCAGCAGCAGCATTGTCTGCCTCTAAGTCCACTATAATTGGTGAATTTTTGAGTTGATGAATTTGTTGTGGGCTTATAATAGGTCTCAGCACTACTTTAGGGTTCATATCCAATGGTGGGGAAACTTTTGAAGCGCTACAGTCGACAACTGCCTCAACTGTTTTTACCAGAGGAAAAGTTTTGACAATCGTCTCACAATTTTCAGCTTCAATTGACGCATGGAGACCATCATGAGTGTCTTTGCTACCGGGAGTTTTTTTGAGCCACCGTTCGAGAAAAGTGTTTCGCTTTGGAGTGAGGGAGATCTTGTCCTTTTCAACTTCCGTTTGTTCCTTTTGTTGCTCTTCAGCGACGCTCCCACCGGAAGTAATAGACTCAAAGCCGGCTATTTCTGGACTTTTGTTTTCAGACTTATGCTCCATTTGAATCAATTTCAACCCAGAAATTTCAGAACTAATGACTGCAAAAAACAAAGCAATACATACCAAATTAAATATTATATTCGATCTGCTCCGCTGCTGTTACCTGGTAGGTTATTTTCGCTTACCGTCGTTTTCCTGTTTTACGTCCATTTTCATCTTATGCTTGAAGTTCCCTTTGAAGAATCTGGGAATGACCTTGAGAGTGGCAGGTGCGGGGGTCTTTCTAACGGGTTCTTTTCGCTTCTTTGATTTTGAAGACATAGGTGTTGAAGGACTATTCTTCTCTTCATTTTTCTGCGACGGAGCATTTGATTTCCTTTTGAATGATTTTCTGCCAGCCTCAGTTACTTGTGGCGGAGGAACGGGAAATGAAAGAGGTGGAACAGGAGCTAGTTCGCCTTCGAATAGGATACCTAGTTCATTCTCCTCAAAACTAATTACGGAACAGTATCCATCAGTTGAAGAGACAATTAAAACTCGGCCGTCTGGTGACCAGCTCAAGTCTGACATACGTGTCAAGTGGATGTTACGGACTGTGGCCAATGGAATTGTTGAATCAGTGTCACAGATAATTACTAAAACAAGAAAAATGAGCAAATAGCATAAGTATAAGTTGGAACTTAAGATCAGACAAACTTACATGAGTCGTTAGTGGCAATGGCGAACACCAGACGATATGGCATGCTAAGTAGAGATTTCTTGCCATTGCGGCTGGCTTTAAGTTTCCCAACACATGTAACTAAGCGCTCACTTTTTTTTGTAGGATTGGTCAGTTCTTTGTCTGTAATGTAAAAAATAGATAAATAAATTTCAAACGTATCATTTGTTGAAAACTTAAAACTTATACCGTAGGCAATAAGGTCACGATTCCTTTGAAAGTACAAAGGACAGAACCGTGCTGCAATGGAATAGGAAACTCCAGTTGGAATGACACAACACGGATTGGTAAATGAATTTCGACAAAACAAAATCACAGCATTTCTGTCTGAGGGTGGCTTGTCCTTGCCGGATGAGTTACTAAGCTTTTTCGAATTAGGTGTCAACGTGGTAATGCCATCACTTGTCTTGTCTGAATCTTCGCGTCTTGGTGGCAATATCCCTCCCGGTATAACTAGGAATTCTCCATTAGGTGAGTAATTAAGCCGACGACAAAATGACTTTAACGTGTCATCATGGAAAAGTCTGTTACAAGAAACGGGGGTTGACTTTTTCAATTGATTATCCTGCTTTGCCTCCGGTGAACCAATTTCGTTCTTCACAACAAGAGCCTTTTCCACTTTGGGAACCCATTTCGATGGATACTTCAATGCCTTCGTTACAAGCTTTCCACTGAGGGAATTGAAGATCCGTAATAATCTAAAAAAAGCAAAACAGAACAGTGGATTATCTTTAACTATTACTAATATTCAACGTATTTTATCCTATTCTCTTGCCTGTCAGTTGAGATCGTAGCAACAAAATCCCCTGCTGGGTCTACACTAACTCCCTGAACGAATCCACCATGTTCAGACCAAATATGAAGTGGAACTCCCTGCAAGTAAAAGAGAAGAGTTTTGACTACCCTGTAGGTTTATGAAGGTTACAAAATAACCAAGTTATAGGTTAAGCTCAGGCGGTGTAAGTTAAGACGCAGGGAAAATATTAACGAAATCGTTAAAAAATGCTATTCCGATGCACTCTTTAACTCGTTTCAGGTTTTGAACTTAGAAATTTGAACCAGGGTCGGTGTCGTGTACCATATTTGTTATCAACGCAAGAAGACTGGGTAGATTAGGCATACGTCAGTGCCAATTTTCTAGACGAACGTTATACTAAGATAAATTGTAAACTGTTACCAAAAATTAGTCCATAAGTACTCATGTGGACGTGGACGCTATTTTGATGTAGAGCAAACAATCAAAAAGTTACCTTTTTGACGTCCCAAATTATTGCAGAATTATCCACAGATGTAGTAACAAGTTTAGAACTATCCTTTGACCAACTCATGTCTGACACATCATCTATATGTTTTCGTAGCGCCTTCTCCACCATCCAAACTTCTTCTTCCGGTTTCATTTTATCAGTATCATTTCGCCAGATGTAGACATACGCATCTAAATATGACAAAAAAAAACAGTGAGTTACGTCTGTGTTAGTGACACTAAACTAATGTTATGGAAAATAAATAAACCATTACCGTCATCGGCTGAAGCTAAAAATTTTCCACACGGGCTAAATCGTAGCGTGTTGACCGCCTTGGTATGTCTGGAAAGATCAGCAACGCACGAAAAATCCACTTTGACAGAAGACGGCTTCTTCAGGTGCCAAATCTATAGAAAGTAATAAGTTTAAGTAAATAGTTGAGGTTAACTTTGTCCGAGTGAGATATCCATGTTTTATGGTTAAAGTTTAATTTCAGCAAGTTAGTAATTACCAGGACATGAGAATCAGATCCTCCACTCGCCAATCTGTAGAAAAATTCTTCATTTGCTCCAGGGTCGTTGTTTGGGTAGCTAGAGGGATCGAAGTCCACGCAGAGGACAGGATCCTTGTTATGCCAAGTAATTTGCGGAGTAACAACGCGCATCTTGTAACTTAGAATTACAGCACGAGGATGACAGCAGCTAAAGTTTATACGGTCCGGGTTTGTTTGTGAGTACGACAGAGTTCCAGTGAAAGAAACGGTGAACACAAAATCTGTTTCGATAAAGAAAAAAGAACAAATTACTTTCTACCGATTGCCTCGCGCGGCGTACGTTGAAAATTGCCCAATACCCGTGCCCAAAACAAATTCTCAATGTACATCTCGCAAGTCTTTAACAATAATCCAGCTATACCTAGTAAGGGGCGGAATGATTTATTTGGAGTGTTCAAAAAAATTCCCCGTATCCTGGATATCAAGTAGCTTAGCATGACACGGCACTGGAAAGCAAAGGCCCCCATGAATTATGAATTACTTGATGCGGTTTGCCGTATGTATGAATGCGTACTGTTGTAGATTAAGATTAGTAGTACTAATCATGAGTTTTGGATATAGACAACTTACTGTTTGACAGCGAGCTGAGCGAGTTGTAGCTGAGCAGTTAGCAGATTCGGTTGATTGTGGCGAGCTTTGGAAGGCTGCTAGGTATATGCCTCTCGTTGCTCAAGGTACCAAGGCAAGTTGTAAGTTTGTAAGCAGGCAGCCTTTGAAAATAGTTGTATAACTTTGAGAATATCCTAACATTGAGTGTATCCTGCGAAATACGAATTGAAGTTAATGAATTAATCATAGGACTAACAATTGGTTAATTGAGGTGCTGGTCCAGGATGAAGGTGAGGCAGAAGGAAGGCTAAAGTCGGAAGTTGCGACTAATTAATTTAATTGTTGATTAAACAAGAATAAACAAATTGGACGAAGAGACAAGGGAAGGGTGAACTAGCCGCCTCTCAGCCCCACTTCCCGCGCCTCAAAAACTCTTTTTTATTTACTATTAACACATCTTTTCTTTAACCCTGCCTCCATCCATCCAAAATTCTCAATAATTGTCAATTATAAATAACTGCAAATTTAAATTGTTAATATTTGTTTAAATTCTGTTGCTGGGATTTAAGAAAATTAATTAATTTAAATACCCCTAAATTATTGATACTGGCTGGATGAGGAGGGATGAAGGAAAACCGCAACCCAACTAACTAGGATCGAGAATAAATTAATTAGGTATTGGTTTACTATTGGAGTATCGGCAGTAAGTCCTGATAATTATTTTACTTCATTTTAAATTTAATAGTGTTAATTGTCAGCAATTGCTATGCAAATGGAACATTAATTATTTTATAAAAAAATACGTTTTATTTCCATTGCATGACAGTCTCTGTCTCGATTCGCCCGCCTGGAGGAGCATTTGGCGTTGCGGGATTTCGAACTCCATGAAAAATGTCAAACTTGTAAATTTGAAGGATTGATATTTCTTTCTGCCTCAGCTGGTTAATTAGTAATTGAAAATATCAGTATTCTAATCGTTACTCAACGACTATAGCGTGATTTAACCTTTAACGGCACTTTATACAGGTTACAAGACAAAATCTGAAGTCAACGAAAAGGGCAACAAAGCTAACAGGTAAGGGAGGGGGCACGCACCGACGGTTCCATGTCCATATCCGGAAAACCAAAACCGATTACGGCTATCAGCATAGTAATAGGTTTTCTCGGTTTAGGTGTCTCAGTTTTGGTTTTCTCGGTATTGAACTATTGACCTGCTACCCACACCCAGACCCAAGTACCCGGTTGGATTTCAACGAAGGGGGGCCAATGGGCCAAAATATCAGAGACGTTGCGCAGCCAGAAGAAGATTAGGTTTCTCTGCGCGAAAACTTTAAAACCTAACCTTCTTATGAGGGAAAATCTGCCTCCTGTGGCCCCCCTTCGTTGAAATCCAACCCAAGTACCCACACCGACACCGCTCCCATATATACCCAATCGATTGTTCTGACTTCTGTAATAAGTAATTGATTACTTTTTAAAATTAGCCTGATTCGGAATATCTGCTACTTTGCATTCCGGACGAATACATTCCGCAAACGGACTTGCTTGAGAGATGGCTCCGTTGAAGTTGCAAAGTTCGGACGGTGAAGTATTTACTGTTGAGCAAGAGGTCATTCGATGCTCACTCACCATAAAAACCATGCTGGATGATCTCGGCCTTGAAGAAGGCGATGAGGATGTTATTCCGCTTCCCAATGTCAATGCCACCATTCTCAGCAAAGTCATTGAATGGGCCACCCATCATAAAGTAAGCAACGTTTACCTTTTTCGAATTTTTAGAGGCCGCGCTCGCTGTGCGGACTGGGACTGGTGAATATAATCGAGATACCTCATAAATTGCCATTTACCTATCATCCCTCAACCATAAACCGAAAAATATTAATACGAACAGCATCAATAGAATACAGTACTTTCAAGACCATCTAAACACTCAATATTCTGAGTTCCGGTTATTAATTCAATTCAATCTTTTGAGATGTAGAAAGAAATAAAGCGTTCTACAATTGCGAAGTCTCTATTGTGGAGGCTTGCTAACATTTAGACGGGGTTCGGGTTTGAGTTTAAGAACTTTGACGCAGCTATAAAGTATATTAACATTATAAATAAGCATGTAAAGTTAGAAAAAATTTTTAATTTAGGACGATCCGCCTCCACCAGAGGATGCTGAAGTTAAAGAAAAACGAACCGATGACATCAGTAGCTGGGATTCTGACTTTTTGAAAGTCGACCAAGGAACTTTGTTCGAACTCATTTTGGTGAGCACCGTCGTGTCTTTCTGCAGCTTCTAAATACCAGCAACGGTTTTATGGATATATATTTGACAACTTTGTGTATAGGCCGCTAACTATTTGGATGTCAAAGGCCTTCTAGACGTCACTTGCAAAACCGTTGCTAACATGATCAAGGGCAAGACGCCAGAGGAGATCCGGAAAACATTCAACATCAAGAATGACCTGACTGAAGCCGAGGAAGAACAGATTCGAAAAGAAAATGAGTGGTGCGAGGAAAAGTAAAATGTATAGTAGACTCTCAATTTGAATTTTAGACTCAATGTTTTGATCTTTTATCATCTTCCGCCTCAATTATTCTATTCCGTTGTGTTGTATGGCAACTTAAAACTACAATCCAAGTAAATCCTTAATTTATCGTATTCTACGGTACCATAACCTTATTTTAGGTTACGTTATGTACTAAATGTATTGAAAAGACGTCGTGTGCCAAGGAAATAGGAAAGATGGCGTAATGCAGAATTGACTTTAAGAATTTGACTTAAATTTGGAAAAAAGTCTACTTTAAGGCCAATTAGGAAAATATGTAAAAATTTGGAATTCAATTGAGTGAAATTTACAATGGAAATGCCAATTGGTTGGAAAATTGAATTTAAGAGGAAGTAGAGAGTAGAGTACTCGTTTGAGGTCAAAATTGAGAACTAATTGGAAAAGTTAGAATTTTGAATTGGCTATTGTTTGGAACAAAAGAATAGGTGAAAAGGACAGATACAATAAGATTTGGAGCTATTGTACCGTTCAGAAGGAATCCTAGGTTCTGTCCAAACCTTTGTAGCCAAACGACCCCCTTGCACACTACTCACTTTGTGGAAAATGCACATAAGTGCATAAATGGCCATAAACTGAGGAAATCACAATTCCAGAGATCCAAAATGGTGGAGAATGAATCCAGGAACCCAAAGGAGGCGGAGTTGACCTTTTGACCTCAGATGACCTCACCCGGAAGGAAGAGGAATGGACAAAAGAGGCGTGATCCAGAATAGGAAAGCCAAATGAAGCGATGAAGCGCTGACTTCCAGGCACTGGAGGAGGCGCTGGAGAGAATCCCTGAAATCGCTGGAGTCACTGGAAGGGCTTAATGGATAGCCTACTTGCCACAAAAATCCCAAATGGCTATTGTGGCAAAAAGCTGCCTTTAAACTTTAAAGTTAATTTTAAGGCGAAAAGAAACTTAAGTTTAAACTTAAAATTAACCGGAAATGGATGGAAGGTCGAGCAGAGCTTCGCTCTGAAGCTAGTTTGTGACTATGTTTTATTTGACAGGAGCAAATGATTTTTAACACAAAATTTAGGAAAAGAATAGGGAGTTTTCTTTGGAAACAGTGATGTGGAAGGGACGCTAAAGATAGCCTTAACGATATGACGCTTTAACTTTAGCTTATGGACATGGATTTTGAATTAGGTTAAGTTTTAGAAAATTTGGCAATTTAGAATTAATTTAGAATAAGGAGCATTCGCAACATTAGAGAAATTAGGGAGTTTTTCTAAAAAACAATGATTTGGAAGTGTCAACGTGGAAGGACGCTTAAGATTAGCCTATGGACATGACGCTATTACTTAAGCTTATGGAGAGCATTCGCAACATACTCCCGGGGTTGAAACACTGGGGTTTCAAGGGTACGAATATTTTAAAAATAATGAAGGAATATTAAATTTAAAATTACACAGTTCGGATTGGTAAAAACACGAATTTGGCTTATGTCATAAATTAGGAATTAGCACAGAGATTAAAAAGTCACTGGCATAAATTGGCTGGTGGAAGCTAGAGAGTCTGAACAGCAGCAACCAAGGCAAACGCAAAACACCTTGCAGAGCCATTGGAACGGTTTGGGAGATTAGGCCCGCTTCCAGTGCAAAGCTCTCTGAAGGTGGCGAGAGCACAAGGAAACCACAGCCAGAACACTCCGCCATTAGCGAAAAGGGAAGGGCCGATTCCGTGGTTGGTGGTGGAAGGATCTACAGCTGACTCGAAGGTGGAGGTAGAGTGAGCTGGAGAGAAAAATCCATTGAAGGCGAAGGAGGACCCTCGAACTCTGGTCAATGGAAGCCTCGAACAGTGAAGTCCTTTGGAGTCGAGGGCGGGGCCTCGAACTCTGGTCAATGTACCACTGTGAGTCAGGAGGACGACCACAGTGGAACCGCTGGTGAGAAGTGAGCTGTCCTTGCTCGGTGGAAGATGCGAAGGCGTCACATGGTTTAGTCCAAACAAATGAACTGCTTCTCGGGTGGAGTGAAGAGAACATCTGATTGGAACAAGATGGAGAAAGCTTTGGTCCGCAATGGGACATGCTTAGGAGATAGCGGAGCTTGTGGCCACGGCTGGACAAGTGGACAAGTTTCTGAGCTGTAGCACAGTGTTGGAGAGCGCGAGCATCAGAAACAGAAGTTGGAGCTTGTGGAAGAAGCTGGAGTTGGAATGATTGATGTCCTGGTTGAATGGTGGACACAGAAGCCACAATCAGTTCCTGTGGAACTGAAACTGAAAGTGACCCTGGCAGATGTGTGGATGAGGACATCAGCTGGAATGGGAGGTCCTTCAGCTTTGGCAAAACTGGAACTGACTTGAGAAGTTGGAGGCGATGGGATCCACAGAGGAAAGTGGACTCGTCTTCAGGATCTTCACAAGCAGGTTTTGAAATGGGCTGAAGAATGGTAGGAGGCAACACCAGAGCTTGATTAGCTGACTCTAGATGAGGTAGAGCTGGAGATCCACACAGGAGAACATGGACGCTCGTACCAAAACAAGAGAGAGTTGAGGCAAGAATTGGAGGTTGCTTGGTTGAGTTGAAGTTGTGAGGAAGTGAAGCCATCTTTGTAAAGGATGACAACACTGAATCAGCTGGTG
Source organism: Bilobella aurantiaca (assembly GCA_021029175.1). Classification (NCBI taxonomy): domain Eukaryota; kingdom Metazoa; phylum Arthropoda; class Collembola; order Poduromorpha; family Neanuridae; genus Bilobella; species Bilobella aurantiaca. The sequence goes on along the minus strand of VYYI01002802.1, from coordinate 2,996 downwards.
AAAAGTGGCTGGACACAACCTTGGATTGGATCTCACTGCCACTCTTTGTAAGAGAGTGACAGTTGGAGGTAATCAAATCTTCTGGAGATTGGCTCAGAAGCTTTTCAAGAGCTGAGAGGCAAAGCGCACGTGGACCACAAGGAAGAGTGTCGTGGCTTTTGGCGACCTCAATGGCAGCGTCGGATGACAGCAATGAAAAGCGATGAGGTGATAAAGCTGAGTGTGGCTTGGCCAATTCCGACAAGTGAAACTCAGAGAAGTCACAAGGAAGAGTGACCTGAGCATCAGGAACGTGTAGAGTTGACGCAGGCTTGGACACACTGACAGCAAATGCAGAAGAGATGAACGCAGGAGAAACCATTGGAACTAACAGTGTCCCAACAGCGGAGGTGGAAGGGACGAAGGAAAAGTCTTCCACAGCTGGAGTCTCGTGACTTGCACTTTCGGAATGGCAGTTCACATGTGAGGTTGAAGGAGCTTTTTGTGCCTCTTCGGTGAGAGCAGAGTCACTGAAGGGAAGAGCACGAGGACCACAAGGAAGAGTGGCGTGGACTTCTGGCTTCACAGAGACAACTGTACTCGGTGCAGGAGGTGGAGGGCACAAAGAGTTATACTCCGAGTGCGGCTGATCTGACTCAGCCAGGCGAAGAGCAGAGGAACCACAAAGGAAGGTGGCCTGAACTTCAGCACCCTGGTGAGATGAAGACAGCTGGACAACACTTGGAGCTTCGTAGGATTGGCTGTGGTAGTAGCCATGGTGGATAGAGGACTGCGAATCAGCCAAACCGTAAGGCAAGGCAGCAGAAGATGCTGATGAGGTGGGTGAACAATTCAAGTACGGCTGGCTTGCCTCAGCCAGGTGATAAACAGAGGAACCACTAAGGAGTGTGGCCTGGACATCAGGAGTCTGTTGAGGCGAAATCAGCTGGAGCGTGCTTGGAAGTTGGATGAACTGACTTTGGATGCCAGCTTGGATGAGTGAAGGCCGAGAGCAAGACAAGCCTTTTTGCAAGGCTGGAGAATATGCTGGAGTACGCAAGCTTGCCCTTAGACGGCGTAGGATGATGGAAAGTGAAGCGAATGACTCTCGGAAGTCATCCACTTCGGCATAGAAGAAGTCCCATGAGGATTCAGGACTGTTATCCAGGAGTTCATCAGTGAAGACAATGAACTCCTCTTGAAGCCTTTCAGCTTCGGAAAGGATGGAGTCCAAGATGGAGTGGCTTAGCAGCTGTGAGGCGTGGTCCTCAAGCTGCTTGTGCAGTTGTTGAAGCCTCTTGAACTTCAAATCCTTTTGGAACGAAAGATGGATGACGGCAGGTGGAAGAGCCATGGTTGAACGTGAGGGGGATTCTGGAACCCGCTGTTTCCAATCCCTAGCCCTAGTAGCACAAATCGGAGGCGGCTCAAACGTCGCTGCCCTTGGAGCATCCCTGTGGGTTTCGTAAAAGTAACGCGGCGGTTAGCTCCCAACTCTTGGGCGCCACCATCTCCGGACAGTACCCCACAGGTCCAAACCTCAGACAGAAACTAACCTTGTGCTACTATCGGAGTAGGCGTAGGAAAATGGCTGAATAGAATGATGAGTTGGAAGGGGCGTTCAACCAATGGAGTTGGATGGCCGTATGATGACGTGGTAGGTAGAATGAAGGAAATAAGTCCAATGACAGGAACAGGTGGATGACCTGTGCTGTGAAGGGACAAAGGTTTACCTCGATATATCAGTGCCCATTGTGTTACACACTGTTAGGATCTATCAGAGGAACCAATGACCTCCAACAGACACAGGGTTTGGATGGTGGGCGTTTCCTTGGCGCCTCACGATGGAAGGAATGCCCTGAAGCTGAAAAGGAAGCTTCCGGGTCGAAGGACCATGAAAAGACGTCGTGTGCCAAGGAAATAGGAAAGATGGCGTAATAGAGAATTGACTTTAAGAATTTGACGTATATTGGAAAAGAAATTACTTTAAAGCCAATTATCAAAAGGTTATTGAATTTAGAAATGAATTGTGTAAAATTTAGAATGGAAATGCCAATAGGATAGAAATCTGAATTTGGAGGTAGTAGAGAGTATAGTACTCCTTTGTGGCAAAAATATGAAAGTAATTGGAAAACTTTACATTTTGGCTTGGCTATTGGTTTAAACAAAGGAAAGAGTGAAATGGACAGATACAAGTATAATGGAGGTTATTGTACCGTTTCAAAGTGTCCAAGTTCAGTCCGAACTTTTGTAGCCAAATTACCACCTTCCACACTACTCACTTTTGCACACTTGGAAGTGCAATGGAAATGTCCAAGTCCAAAGCACACAAGACACAAGGGAAAGGAATGGAGACTCCCAGGGCCGAAATGTGTCTGGAAGAGGGCGTGACCTGACCCTTTGACCTTAGCGGAGGAATCCAGTTCCTGAGGAGCGGAGATGCTGGAATCCAGGCCTTTGAGGTCCAGGCACTGGAAAGAGGACACTGGCCAAGGCCTAGTCCTTTGAGGATGAAGTGAAGCGCTGATCCCACTACTCCGAGTATCGGAGAAAAGGGAACGCCCACCGAAAGGAAGCGCTGAATCCCACTAATCCTTGGATGGAGAAAAGGGATCAATCGCTGGAAAGGCTGTAGCAATGGAAAGGGCCCGTCCCTTAGATGCAGAACGAAGGATGCCTCTAACCAATACAATTAGAAAACTAAGGGCCCAGCCCTTAATTGTGGAAATGAAACTTTGCCTTTAAACTAGGCTTAAACTTTAAGTTTAAAAATGCAGCGAGAAATTAAACTTTTACAAAAGGTTATTGTAAAGCAAAATGGAGACGGTAGCAACTAAGGAGTGCTCCGCTCCGTGGTTAGTTTAATTCTGTTTAGTTTTAGGGAGGATTTTGGATACAGAGAAATTAGGGAGTTTTTCTAAAAAACAATGATTTGGAAGTGTCAACGTGGAAGGACGCTTAAGATTAGCCTATGGACATGACGCTATTACTTAAGCTTATGGAGAGCATTCGCAACA
>VYYI01002801.1:0-13829 GCA_021029175.1 Bilobella aurantiaca | reverse complement strand
GCTGAGCATCAACAATGCAATTTTTTACTGTCCAAAGGATAAGCAAATACATGCCGACACAGCGAGGAAAAATTTCTTTACTCCTGGTGGCGACCATTTGACACTCCTAAAAGTTTATGCCGATTGGGTTCAAACAGGATATTCGATTCAATGGTGTTTTGAAAATTTTATTCAGCATAGGTATTATAATTTTAAAAATTAGAACACCAAGGATTTTACACTTAAGTTTGTTTTGTTTTAAATTGCAGATCAATGAAACGAGCCAGGGACGTGAGAGAGCAACTGGAAGGTTTGATGCAGCGTGTTGAAATTGAAATAGTTTCAAATCCATTGGACACAAAGGCGATACGAAAGGTGAATTCAACTTTTTTAGTCTGTTATTGAAATAAGTTAATTCTGTATGAATGTTTAGGCAGTTACCGCCGGATACTTTTACCACACGGCTAAGCTGTCCGACTCCGGAAACTATAAAACTGTAAAGCATCAACAAGCCGTAATGATTCATCCCAGTTCGGCTCTGTTTGAAGATCCTACCTCGATGGGTAATTTACCATGAACTTGTTTTCACTACGAAAGAGTTCATGCGTCAAATTGTGGAAATCGAGGGTTCTTGGCTCTTAGAAGTGGCCCCACATTATTACAAGGCGAAGGACATTGAAGAGACCAAGGGTAGAAAATTACCCAAGGTACAAGGCCGGTCCAAAGAAGAACTTGCAAGGACGTACTAACACGTGGCAGGAAGTTTGGCATTTAATTTTTATAACTTATCAATACTACATCCGTTTCTTAGGATATCTACGCTAATAAATAAGCCTAATATATAACTGAAGTGATCGTTCGGAAAAGTCAGTTTGTCAACTATAAATACACTTCAAAATGTTTTCAAGGTATACAAAGGTAAAGTGAAATCTTCACATCTTTATTTTTAACATCTAATATTCTAATATCAATGGTAAACTAACGAAGTTAAATGCCTTTAGTTACATCAGAAAATACTGGAGCCGGAGACTCGAGGTGTTCCTTAAGTTTTAGTACTTGATTTTGAGTTGCTAAGAATTTGAAAAGTAAGAGATTTAGTACTCCTATGAGACTCCGTGTCCATATGCATTAAATTAGAAAGACTAGTGCTCAGATCACTGATTGTCACCCATTAAAGAACGGAAATGCTAATTTCAAACTCATGAAATCAAATGCATCTTTCAAGTGATTACTTGAGTTTAAAAGAAGCTCGAAATCTAACTATTTTAAATGTGTTGGAATGGAATGTTAAGTCAACTTCAAAGTAATCAGTCAAATGCGAGATATAGTAACCGAGCGTCCAAGCTGCTCTTTTGAACTAAACATTTCCAAGTGTCTTCTGAATGAACCAAAGCTCCTTCAACGCTTCTGGCCGAAAGTCGTGCACTGCGATGAGGTTCTTGTATTCATCTGAATAGTAACTTCTGGATTTATGTTGCATTTCAAAATACTTCGAATGAAAAGGTTCTATTCCCATCTTCTTTGCGACTATTCCCAAGAAGACGTCATCGAATCGGAAGTCTTTTGTAAAGAACGAGCCGTAATACAAATCGGAGACAATTGGCTTAGTCATCAGCATAGCTCCTGCTGGAATATATGGCGGATAATAGTGAAATGGGTACTCAGCCAATGTCACGAACCATTTGTTACCTGGAATAAAGAATTTAAGTATAACTTGGATCTGTTATTCTTGAGAATTTGTAAATAGAGTGGACATCTTCAAATATATAAAAGGCAGTGTAGCTGCTAGTTTCGGAGTACCATTAATGTTCAGTCTTAAATCTTACCAAGTCTATGGCGTAGTGGTGGCACACAATACACACTTCCAGCAAAAAGTTTGGCATCTTCCGCTAAATCTATGTCAAAATCTGCTGGATCATTCTTCGAAGCTCGAATAATTGCATTTTGCCCGTCCTCTATGGATTTGGGTATAAGTGCCTTAAGCTTTCGCATTGTTTCCTCATCGCTTGATTTCATTTTTAACGCATTCAGAAGTAAGGAACTGCTCTTGTTGGCTTGCTTTCGCTTCAGCGCTGCTGCCATCTCCTCATCTTTCGCCTCTTCAGCTCTCAATTTATCCCAATACTGCGGATACTCGGCAGGATTTCGTACGAATTTAAGTAAATTCTTCACACTGATGTACATGTCGTCATCCGTAAAGAAGGCAAATCTATAGTTGGGACAAATTTCTACTAACCAGCGAAGTCCCAGGAGTACCTTCAACGTATTATTATAATACGTATCACGGAAGTCTCCAAGAACCATGTCTTTGTACTTGCCGCTCTCGGCAGTGATTGTGTACGCCATCGGCCGAAGCTTTCCATCCAGTGCATTTGTCAGCTCCCGTGGATTTCCAACTCGGCCCAGCAGAAATATGACTTTGATTGATACGTCAGAAAAACGGCGTGGATTCCCCCATGTTGACCGTACGGCAGCCCTCTTCTTAAAATTAATCCCTGCCGATTTCACCAAAATAATAACTCGGAATTCTGGTCCACCGCAACCCTCATCCGCCGTCTCCAAGAAAGAAATATTTTTATGGAGCGTATTGATTGGTTTCGTAGGAATTGGCTCATTATTTCTGTGAACATTATACATATAGATTTCTTAACTTCAGGACTATCATCCGCCTCAAACAAACATACTCAAATACATAAAACCTTACCGAAATTTGTCTATTAAGCCAGGGAAGTCTGGAAGATCCATTTGGATATGAGAATTCCGTTTCGTAGTTCAGTTCCATAACATGGCGTGTAATACCGGAGATATCAATCACAATCATGAGTATTCCAAATGCAAGGAGATAGAGGAGGGCTTTTTTCCAAATGCGACCGATAATGTGCTTGAAGTACATTTTGAGCAGCATCCAGGACATTGCCCTCCGACGGAGTGACAAGCTTCCAAAATCAATGACCCTCTTCGAAGGAGACACCTACAAAATGATCATTTTCACATTCAACAGATACATAATGTCACTAATTGAATTACTTACAGGTAACGAGGTCTGGCGAAGGCATTGCTCTTTTTTAATTAACTTTAATCAATTAATTTCAAGTCGTAAGGTGATGGATATGAGAATTCCGTTTCGTAGTTCAGTTCCATAACATGGCGTGTAATACCGGAGATATCAATCACAATCATGAGTATTCCAAATGCAAGGAGATAGAGGAGGGCTTTTTTCCAAATTCAACAGATACATAATGTCACTAATTGAATTACTTACAGGTAACGAGGTCTGGCGAAGGCATTGCTCTTTTTTAATTAACTTTAATCAATTAATTTCAAGTCGTAAGGTGAGATGACACGTGAGATTCATTAATTAACCGTGAGGATAAGTGGTAGGTAAGTAAGGTGTAAAGGTAAGGTAAAAGTTAAGATGTTATTTGATTCATTTCAGTTCCCGCGCAAAACACAAGTTTCAAAACAATGGTGTTTATCACTCCTTTTGTTCAATCAAATCCATTAATTAGTTAATTAATTTCCTATGAGTACACAATCAATGACAAATGCTGGAATCGAGTAAATAATTTGATGGGCTACCACAACTTAAGAAATTTCTTACCATTTATCAGCAAGTGCCAGAGAACAGCGTCAAATACAATCAAAATCGTAGATCAAAAGTATTCCAGACTTTCCCTGCCTCACTTTCTCTACTTTCTCTGTCAGAAACGCGATACTGTGATTTGCAGAATGTTGTGCAAAGTAATGAATTCTTTTTGATTGGTGAAGTTATTCGACAATATTAACATATCATTGAAATGTTAATAAATAATGTTAATTTACTAATTATCATTTGAAACTATTCCACAAAGACAATTCATTTAAACTTATTATAGTGACAAAGCAGCAGCGGCGTAGTGTCTTCTGGAACTGCCAAAACGTAAATGTTTCAATAAGTGGCGTATCATTTCTTTGACAAAAATTATTGATCTAAGCATATTTTGACTAAAACAATTCGGTCTTTCCACCATTAGAGGGCTAAACGCGAGGATATTGAAATATGAATAGTTAATGATGGTCGACATAATGCATAAGTCAGGGCAATCTACCCGGTTGTAAGGACCTCCATCGATTTTTGTTACCCTGTATTGAGTTTCGCTTGCTTAACGGAGAGCTCCTTCATTACAAAATTAGTAAACATTGAACTTTCCATTATTGTAGTGAAATCACTTTTGTAAGTCAAAAGCGGTAGTGTATGATTTTTTCTTAATTTAAAATGTAATTTCTGAATACTATTTTGAAAATATGACATCCAGCATAAGGCTCTCAAGTGTTGGTAGCAGATCTCTGGCGTTCTAGATGGGCAACTCCGAGGATCAGAGCGTGAAGTTCTTGTCATTATAAATACGACGAAGATGCAAAAAACACAAATTCCAAAGTTTTTTTTTTCATCATTTTTATACTAGCAGTGAAGAAGATCAAATCCGTTTCACAGATCTGAACCTAACGGAAGTTATTTCCAGAAGTTTAAAAAAAATGGGCAAAGAAAAACTGTAGTTCTAATTAATATATTATTTTAGATAATCAAGAATAATGTAAGTTCTCTATTCTAATTACCGTAGTAGCACATCTGGCGTGTCTGCATGCTGAAGGGCTCGATACCGCTTGAGCCTATTGGCTAGCGGTTATGCGCTTGCGAAAGCGTTGGGTGGGCGTGGTCTAGAAGCATCTAATTTAAATTCAAACTTTTGGTTTTATAAGCTATTCATGACGAATCGGTAAGCTTTTAATTGTTTTGAAATAATTCAAAACTTATATTAAACTTGTATTAAATTTTTACGAGCGTTTTTTTTTGTTCCTCGGTATGAAAATACAAAAAAGCATTTCGATTTTTTTCAAACGGACTACTGACAGTAGTTAGTAGCATCCGGTTCTACAGTATTTCCCAAGCAATTAAGGCCTCTAGTCCTTATTAATTAAGGATGTCTATTTTTAACCTAATTAATGTAGTATTTACACAAATTTCAAAATGAGGTTACGCCCTCAAAATGTTCAAAATCTTTCTTTCTAGGATAAAGGCAAAAGAAGCCCGTCCTAGAGCAGAATGTTTTAGTCTTTAATTACTTTTCAATAGCAAATGAGCGCTTCCTATAGGCACAATCGCACAATATTATAATTCTTCGGTACTAGCATGTCACAGTTAAAATTATATAAACTAAGAGATATTCAAAATTTTCAAAACTAACAAAAGTACAAATGTTTTTTGATACCCCGCGCCTACCGCGTAGATAGTGTAGCATTTTTTTCTTCACCATTTTGTTACTGTAACCATTTACGGCTTTTGAGAGCGATAATTAAAAAAAATCGATTACATTTGCAGTAGTGGTTAGGCTAGAACCTTGCTAGGCAAAATACGTTATTAAATTGATTAAATAATTATTTACCATAGTGTAGAGCTGCTAAACGTTTTCGAATGTTGTAGACATTTAGAAAAGAAGGGCTCCGACGCCATTGCACATGTTATAACGTAGTAATTTGAAATTTGGCGGGTTTAGGTGGGGTCGTTGACTCCTGCGCCCCGGGGCGGAAGTGAGGGACTTGCCTCTGTGAACCTGTTTGATTCCCATACATTGGCCCCTCACTACGAGAGGAGGCATTGACCGCATTCGCATCTCACTTCACTCTCACTCACACCAAATAAAGTACAGTCAGACCAAGACCAACCAATTAATTGACACCTATACTCACCACCTCCATCGTCACAGTGGCCACCGTCACCTCGCAGCACGTCGCCCTGCAGTAGTCACTCGCTGGACACTTCCACAGCGTCAAGGGTACACACACTGTCACTTATTGATTTTCTCTATTTACAAAAGCAACGCAGAGAGCACAAAGTCTCTGCCCTACTTTCATCCATTACGCTCAGACTCGTTTCCCTGATCCAGCCACATGGCCCTTAAGGCTCGCGTGAAAAGTGTCAAGTCAAGGTGCACAACATCCTTAACTAATATATAGTTATACTTTCTGATCAAGGTTCTCGGATGGAAAATTGTTAAAGTCAAAGAAGACAATCAAAGGAACGGACAGGGGTCGGCACGTGACCGACAGTGAATTATTATAAAGTGGTCGGAGGTTCAGCTTGTCAGCGATCTTCAACTATGTGGTGTGCTGGAATTACAAATTTAAGGTATGGTATTATAAATATAAAGTATTTAGATAAGTATCTATCTGAAGTTATCTTATATAGAATGCGAGGATAAGACATCGTATTTATTTTGTAGAGTTAGTACTTCCACTAGAGAGAACTATAAACTTTAGGTCTGTTTGGGGTATGGGTTGAATTCGACTCCCCGATCGGAACACCAGCTGAAAATGGGATATCCTGGCTCCTTCGTCCTTCCTATAAATGCAAAGCAAGCAACTCACAAAAAGTCAGTTTAGTGGTAAAAACAAGGGTATTTGACAAGGTTTAGAACTCCTTTGTTTAATAGTCTTAAAATTAAGATGATTCCTTCGAAAAACCATTTTGGTGAAATATGGTAGATAAAGCTTTATTCGAAATGAATTGTTATTGTTTATAAAATTAAGTAGGGCTAACTCACGTGTTCCAGTGAACTTGATTTATGAAGGTCGTAAGGAGAATGTGTAGCGGAATAGGATAAGATGTTATTAGAAGAAGTAAACAGACGATATACAGATATTTATTGTTGTTCTAATGGAGGTTAACTATTTGGATCTAATGAGGAGCTGCATTTCGGTCCCTATCAGTTTCACTTTCATCCTTTTGTTGTTTCTTTTACAAAACCTAAAACTGGTAAATCAATTGTCATCAAATATCTTGCTTTTTACAAAAATGAACTTACCTTCCATTGATCGTAGTATTCGGTTACAACACTCATATCATCTTGTCAGCCAGCAACTTGGCGTTGAGGGGAACCTAGATAGCATAGATTTTAAGAATTTAGAATTTAGATCGTGCCCTGCCCTACCCCTGCCCTTCCTTAACCTGGCCTCCATATGTCATTAAAATTATTGATATTTGATACATATACACATGTTGTAGGCGTACGACATTAACTGAGAAATGTCTTTTGTTGTTTTTCAGATCATTCTCACATACTCTTTTCGGCTGATTGCTTTGGAGCTTGTGAAGAAATATTCCTTGCTAATTTAGTTTCTATTGGACTTATGGACTTGTGCTACGAATATATCGATTAGTGATTCAAAACATAATGTGAAACCTTTAGAATCTAAAGAGCTTTGTCACCCTCTCATGTCTGACGGATTGACAGCTTTTTAAACGATTTAGAGGCATTTAAACATAAAGGTGCAATATATAGTAGTTTCATTCAAGACGGAGGTCACCGAAGTCAAAACGGAAGACGAAGCAATGGACGAATATTCGGATTCCAGTAAGTTCAAACTAAACCTTTTTCAAATATTTTATGGATAATTTGGCGTGTGATCTTTCGCTTTATAACATCCAGAACCAGTATTCATTATCAGAGTAAGTTATTTACAATTTTGTGCGGTGACAGGGAGCTAAAAGTCAGTATTAGTTTAGTCATGGTCGCATTTAGGCAAGCGTTTTTGTGTGAAGTTATCTTTGTTATGCCATTATGCGGTTTTAATATAGGTTAAAGTAAAATCAGTAAAACATAATGCCAATTCTTTAATTTCTGAACTTTAACTCCGAGAACGAAAAAAATGTTGAATTTAGGTCAAACGATAGTCAGGCTCTGTAGATATTTTGAGTTGGCATACTTTTTGTCAGGCATTTTGGTTTATATCTATTTAAAGTAAAGTTAAATTTCGATAGTTTTACCAATTTGGAAATGGTTTTAATATGATCGGTATTTTGGGTTTTCATTAAGTAAAACAGCAGTATCATTGGTAAATATATTTGAACTTACAAAAATGGAGGATAGAGAGAGTAGTTGTGTTGTAAGTTGTAAACGAACCTACCATATTATCATCATTCATCCCTACTACAGTTTCTCAGAAGCTTATAGAGTAATTTGGCATTAACAGAATTATTTTCAATCTGAATATTTTATTCTAATACTTTATCCCATCCCCATCGTGGTCTGTTTTGCTTAATTTCTCTCGGATTCTTGGGATTAATTTACTTGGAATAAATTAAAATTAACAAACCCACGGTTCAAGAGAACTCAGATTGCTTTCCCCTTAAAATTTACTTGAACCTTGTCATTTGCCAAAGTTAACGAAGTTTCTCTTTCTTCCTAGATTTGCTTTCCATTAGGTTTAGGGTATAATTTATGAAACATGATCATAAATAATCATAAAGAGCTAAGTTGTGAATGACATGTAATTTCAATTTTATTCTAAAAAAAAGTATCATCATTATAATACAGAGAAATATTGTGCCTTCCACATGCTTCAACAGAGATCTAAAATTATTAAAAACCTCTATGCCTTTTTGTTCAAATTGGAAGCAAGTAATAGGAGCTAAAAAAAAGAACTAAAATAAAGGGCCTCCTAGTAAATAGGAGCTAAAGAGTAAGAAGAGCTAAAGCAAAAAAGAGCCTAAAATAAAGAAGCTAAAATAATTAAAATAATTAATTGTTTTTTAGCTCCTATTACATGGAATCGTCAAATTGTTCTGAAAAGATTGCAGAAAAATTCATTGCAGTGCAGTATTATTTTCTTATCAACATACTCTACTAGAAAATGCTCATTTTTTAGTTAAAAACCTAATTGGAATTTGACGATTCGAGCATTTATATAGCAATATCATGGAAGAGAAAGGAAGTAAAGTTCTCGAATTTCATATTTCACTCACGCAAGTATCAATCACTCAATTTATCTTATTTATATATTAAGTTGTATTTTGACAGTTTTGGAACTTCAAAACTTCATCTAATTTATGAGCAATTAATCATCAGTTTTTGTTCTTACTTTTGGCTAGTTTTGCTGTGATTACGAATACGATTCACATGCTATATTTTATGATGACTACAGCCCTTCCAATTCTTTTTGAAGTCGCGACCCCGCACCCCGATGTTGTATTCAGCTATTTAATACTTGACCTTTTCTCTTGACAGTCAGTGAAATTAGTCAATTGATTTGAAAAATTAGAAGTCTTCTCAAAAGTTCTTCAATTGCTAAAGATAAAAACTTATGCGTAATTGAATTAGTTGTAACAAATTAATTCGAGTGCACTTAAATACTAGTTAGGAGCAGATTATTGTAACTATGAAGGCAATCACTTCAGTCAATGAATTTGAATTGGAGTTTGGTTTCCCTTGATTATTTTGCCCTTTCGAGATCAACTACTTGTGATGTGCTTGCAAATAATTAAGTATCAATTCTAACTTACTTAAATGGCTATTTTAAAGTGATGATTTATTGAGAAGGGAAGATTATCTTATTTCAATTATTGTTAATTACTTCATATTTGCTGTTGGAACGGAGGCCGAGGCATTAAGTAGCTGTAATTAGAAGGGTTTTGCTGAACTTTTTAATTTTTATTATTATTCACGATTCGTTTTCGGTTGATGGTTTTATTCTCAAAGTACCATGATATCGGATAATGCAAAGTAATCGGATAACTGATAGTCTTATTTGATGACTGCCAAATGCAGCTGAATCACACTTTGGAGCCATATTTTGCTGCTGGGAATAATCGATTGAACAAGAGCAGATTTATTAGATGCATTTTTAGACTTTGCTTTTAGCCTTATGTGTCTTGTCTTGTGTGAATTGCAAATGGGGTGAACTTAATGCTCCTAGCATTTTACCAGTAAAGTAACGCGTCTAGAATTCTATAAGCAAGGGGTTGTTCTTGGAAATCATTAAGCATTGAGCCTTGGATCAAGTAAGAACAATCAGAAAGTTTGATTTAGTTTGTCGCCTCTGATTTCCAATTATTCCCCGTTCAAGTTCAGTTAGTTGGAATTGGAAAAACGTTGCTGCTGCGCTGCGCTGCCCATGTTGTTAATTTCCATTCCCAGCGTCTTGTCATAGTCACTACCACGCAAGTGTATCTTCCATATTCAACCTAACTTTGTACTTTGTTTCTTTTGTTTTACCACAAAGTGAAGCCAGAAGTGTGTGAATGGAGTAATTAAATAACTAATTAGAATTTGGTCTGGAAGCTAGCAACATAGATTCTAGATTCAGATCCGAATCAGATGGGCATAATGCAAAGCAATTAAATCCTTCATCATTTAACGGACTCGCTGACGACGCTGCTTGTGGCGCTTGGTTAGCAGTATGCCAGTAACAGTCAAACCCACAACAACTAAATCAACCACACCACTGACACGCTGTCTTATTACTCCCATTCCCACTGCTCTACCCACAGCACGTGGAGCGTCATTAGGTTGATCGAGACGCTGGAATTGCAATCGCTGCTTGGCTTCTGCTCCTGTCCCGAAAGTTGTCATCGCCCGTGATTTGTTGGTTTCAAAGTTTTTGGGCCGGCAGTTTAGTACTTATCACTGACTGCGGGAGTGCAGGATACCTATATAACATTTGCTGACGAGTGGATATCAGCATGCTTCATCAGCATTTTGAATCTCTGTTGGATCTGAACAGTGGTGGGAATAGTGGCCCAAATTCAGCAGTACTGAATCCTTGGACTACTGCTGGGCTTGGGGGAGCCAGCGACGGTATAGGACACGAAGTAGGGTTTCCTTCTGGAGGAGCCCAAATCTTTCCAGATTTTAACATTAGCTTTTGCGCGACGAGGGGTCAAGGACATGAAGAATTGAGTTTCAGTCGCTTGGGATATCCTGGCAACTTCCATGGTGGCATTCTAGCAATATTCCAATGGCCTTGGATACCCCATTTCTCCAGGTTTGTCAGAAGAGGACGTTAAGTACTGGCTTTATAGTGAAAGGGGTAAGTGAACCTAAATTTTCCCGACCGCCTACCCCCGGATTAGACTCCAAATATCTGTACATTGTAAACATTGAACAATTAAAATCATTCAAATCGAACAATGAAGTCAATTTCATATTCTTGAAATGTATAGATAATTAAAAACAATATTATTGTGACTGGAATTTTGCCATTGTTCAAGTTTTAGCTTGCTATTAATTTTTTGAGGTCGAGTTCACATTGTGTTGTGAATTTAACTGTTAATTGTTCAATTGATGGGGATCCTGAACTTCATTTGTTAAAGCATACTAGAGAGAGAGAGAGACAGACAGGCTCGTAGGTGCTACGAAAAGTCCGTTGTTTATTAAGTTGGTATTCTTTATAGTGGATCAAATTTAATTTAAATGTAACGTGAAGTGGCGTTTTACAATACATCCAATTTTAGTTTACAATACTTTTACATCCATTATCCATAATAATACACTAGAAAATACATAAAGGAGTTCAATCACGACACTGCAACATTACTGCGGAAACGGTGATGCGGAACATTTTATTGGCGGGAATTTTTACTCCGAGCAGGGTTTCGTTTCTTTCCCATTTCCCAACTCCGAAAGCATTTTATTTCTTTGAGTAAGTGTTTATAATTTTAAGCGTTCGTTTGCATTCGAGACTCTTAGAATTATTCAAAACACAAAGAGTTGTCTACATGCAGCAACAGCAACATGTCAAAGAGGTTGACGTTGAAGAATAATTTCCTATTCTAAAACTGTTCTGTTTTCCTTATTTTACAAAGAAATTCTGATGGGTGGGTTTGATTTCGCGGTGAAGCGATTGAGTAAATCAAATTGATGTTTTTTTTAACTGAATTGAATTGGAATAATTTAGTCGAAGAGGATGTCATGACCCGAGCGGTGGGTTGGTATTGCATATGCTAAATCTATTATAGTAGCATGCATCCCATCACCCGTCACTCCATTTGCCCCTGCAAGTCATTCTTCTGTCTTCAAAAATTCCCATTGTTCAAATGATGGGCATCACATGCATTGCTCCGAATTCCTTGTTAGTTAGAGGATTAAAAAAAAAACTAAAATTGTTTTACATATTTTTTTTCTTTAATATTCAGATTTAATATTCGATAATAGTCTTCAAGAGTAACAATGTAATTAGTTAAGTTTTATCGTATCAGAACCAAGCAGCATTTATTAGTAAGCTTGAGTTCCCTTTTGGTTTATACTTTAAATAAAAATTAAAATCAGTCCTTAAAACTTTTTAACAAAGTGTGAAATTCAATTTCAAATCACTTCGAAGTTTTGAATTAATTTTCAATTATAGGAGTTCTGTTCATGGCAATACTTGTCATATACTTGTGCGTTTCTAATACTATTTAAAGCCGTAAGCCTGAATTTGAATGAGAGAGTTGGATCAATCAGCCCGGTTAATACGTTTATTTATTTACTTTTGCTATTCAGAAGGCTTGCGGTTGGCTCATGAGTCAACTTGTTTTTGCCTTGGAAAAGTCTGGGGGCCAGTCTCATGTCATATCTGATGCGAATTTTTTGGTCAATGTTCTCTGAGCCATGTCCAAGTGAATTGGCCACAAGAAAATTCACACTATAGTCTTTGCCAAAAAGTCTATTGTTTGTTCTAGCGCAAAACGTATGACTATAGTACCTCTGGCGCGTGTTGAGACCTTTCCGACCCGGCGCTACTAGGACTCTGGACATGAGCCCTTGCCTTCCGACTCATATAGAGTGGCCTTTAAGCTGAGCTCGATTTGTAAAAGCCTAGAAGAGGTTTGCGAATTTGAGCTTAGGGCAAAAATCCCTAGTATTTCTTATGTTAGGGAGGTTTTTGGCATGTGTTGCTGTTCCATTTACCCCCTTCTGCTCCTAACCTTTACACGCGGAATTGACTAGGAGCAGAGGAAGAGCTCTAACCTTCAATTTCATTCTCAGCGTTGAGGCTCTAGGAGAGGGAAAATCAGACGAGCTTTTAAGTGCTAGTAATATTTTTTGCATGTGCTATTTTGCCAATAAGCGCCAGGCGAACACTCCTACGAGGAGGCTAGACACGAACGGGCATGGAAGGAGGCTTCTCGCATTCTATTATTGCTCTAGGTCGTGAGAAACGCTTCGGTTCGTTCACTCCTCCAGAGTCCACTCACACCAAGCGACTGAGTAGTACTGTCACTGTCAGGGAATACCCGCCTTCCTGTTCCTGGAAGGTCCAGGCGGTCGACGTTTTTCACAAATTTTCTGCCGAAAGCTAAACAAAAGCAACCCGGTGTCAGTTTTTGAAAAAAAAAATTGTTGTATAAGGTCTAGTGTTCACCGCTCTCTCAAAACTGCTGTTGCAAACAATCCGGAGCTGGTCAAGGAAGTTTTGGTGCTAACCCTAGTTGAGAAACGGATTTGGTAGTTATTAAAGTTTAGTTAAGCCCTAATGTTTTAAATTATAATTTTGGTGAAAAGTCAATTTCTGATCCAAGTACCTGTGTAAAATCCGACGAAACGTCAAAGGGAGTGAGTCAAATAACTCTTACGTTGAAGTACCTTTACAAATTGTCCAAGTACCTTGAACCTGTTCTTGAGCCTCGGTCACAAGGCTGCCGAAATCGTTTCTTGCTTCCGGGCAATATAATGATGAAAGAACGAAAGAAGGAGAAACCTATGATGAGTGTGACGGCAATAATCCAGGGCTCACACGCTCACTGGAATGCCAGAAATAGCCTTACGCGTAAGTCCACCTAATGTTTGGATCTTTAATGATTGATTATGATACATGGACAATTTCTTGGGATTCGACGGCACTAATTGATTTCCAAGTTTTGCTTGTTTACACAAAATTGGGTTTATTGGTTTGCGGTCCTTCAAGTCCAATGTCAGCCAGCACATCTATCAATCAAATGATTAGAAGCTACATAAGTCAAAATTTAATTTATCTTGGTGACATGACATGATGACATGACGCTTGTGTGGAAGTCTCACGTATTGTCGTAAAGTGAGAAGGCTTTGCCACTGCCA
>VYYI01002800.1:0-13833 GCA_021029175.1 Bilobella aurantiaca | reverse complement strand
ACACACACACACACACACGCTGCAGGATGACTTTGAATTTACTGTTCACATTATACACATGGATATGTACATACATGTGTGTGTACAGTGTACATGCCAACTCTAATCTCCTGCTGCTCAGATCTTCCTGATAAGCATTCCAGTTGGAAATGGAAAGAGTCAGAGAGAGAGAGAGAGGATGAAAAAACGGTTTGTGTACAAGTTCTTCTTTGTTACAATCAACGTTGTTGTTCTCTCAGTCAGTGTTAAAGTTGTTAAATTGCGATTGTGGGGATGCTGAACTGGTCTACATGTAATAACATTGTGTGGTGGTTGTGAGTGGGTGCGTGCGTGCTTGTATGTATACATATATGTGTGCATGTGGAAAACTGACCCCTGAGAACAGGGAAAAATGTCTTACGGGTTCTTAAAATTGATGAGTTATTTTTTTCCCAACTCTTCTCCTCCTTTCCATACTCATAATGTACTGCCCCTACCTCACCTTTAAACTTGTCGGGTCCTTCGTTAATTAAATTAGGACGTTGATCATCATCCAGTGGAAGGAGCGAGACGGAGAAGACAATAGGCGGAAAAATTGAAGCGTTCTGTGGACATGTGTGTAATGATTAGAAACTGGCTTCCATTCGTATATTATAAAGTGTATAATAATATTAATAATAATGATGATGATGAGTGTTTGGAAAAGCCTGTTCCATGATAAACTGGCTATACGAGCCTCCAACGTCGAATTTACTTGCCTGACGCCTCACCAATGGCGTGTATTCATTGGGGGACTGAAAAGTATCTAATGGTCATCTCAGAGTTACGTAATGGACGAATTAGTTCCTACTCCAGTTTTTCCAAATAAAATCCATTCTTATGGAATATAAAATGACCAATAAAAAGTGAAATGACTTTCATAAATGCTGCCATAGTATGCGTGGTGACGGACTTACTATGTACGCCCCGAGTGAAACCTGTAATATATAGGCTGGTGAATGCATCATGTAGCCATTAATGGGAGCCGCTTATGTGTGGGGGAAGGGATTCTACTACTATATAGAGGTTCCTATAGGGGTCCACTCATCTGACGGACGGGGTGAGTGAGTGAGCGAGGGGGAGTAGAAAAAAAGGCCTATTATTATGAGGAAGATTTTTATTTCTTGTATAACTTTAGCCTTGGAAGTTTCAAGGACCGACTTTTTTTTACTACTCCACGTATAACATGTAGGAGTGTACAGATTTATGATAAGATATATACGTGCGGAGTATCAGGAGTATGTGTATGGTAAATCTTTTGTCTATATGTATGTAGTGTATTAAGGGGGCATTAGAGTTCTAAGCCCAGTAACTACATAGTCTTAATGCAGTGTACACGGGCAAGAAATATGTATAATGCATCCGACCATAAATAAGTCCAGGCTGGAGCCCATGTTGGTAGTAAATATTATATGTGCGTGTGTGTGTGTGTGTGTGTGTGTGTGAGTACGTGCATGTGTGGAATGGAACTGTTGACGGCTTAGTACTCCATTCTCCCATATACATACGAGCTCCCCTAATTACTACCCTGTATTATACATGTCCCACCATGCACAAGGAAATTGTATTGCTATAATATAGTCATACCTAAGCCTCTCTTCCATCATAAATGCGTTAATCTTTGGAACATTTTTTCCCCACTTCCCTACATATATAAAATCCACTCTCACACTCGTTCGTGTCGTGCACCATGATGCGTTGATTGTTGCGGGCTACAGTTGTATAGAGTCTATAGTGTGAGACACATGCACACTTGTTTACGATCAAATTGCATATATTAATTTAGAACCTGGACTTACTACGTACATATTTAGTGGCAGGATTTATGGCTCACGATTATTATTATTATTATTATTGTAGAGGTTTTTGGTTGGGGGCGATAACTGAAACAGTTACACTGGACTGGGTTATGTGTGTGTGTGTGTTTGTGTGTGTGTATGCCTGTGCCTGTAATCTTATGCGAGGTACAAATTTGTCAATTCATCTTCCCCATTCACATATCATGTGGCCCTTCAGCGTCCGTTGTACTACCATGTGTACAGAGTTTCCTTTTCGTCATTTTGCAATCAGAGTGGGCCATTCAAGCGCAGACTTCATTGAATAACTCTCTGGCTCTTAAGTTCCTTTCATGATGATGCGGGCAGGAGCTGTGGGTTGAATGTGTGTGGACCCCTCTGTACTCCTGTCTCATTGCTCCCACTGCTCCTGCTGGCCCTGATATAGATGAGAAAGTTGTTGTAGCCAGTTGAAAACGCTGGGTCTGGACGTGACTAAAATGAGTGCAATTTCCCAAATTCTACGGCGGCGAGGGAGGACCATGTACTGAGGAGAATGGTTGGAATTTAGTATGTGCGGAGGCGGGTGTGTGTCATGTGCGTGCATGTATGTGTGCGCTTGTGTATGTACATGCGTGATTGTGGGCATGCGAGTGGAAACTACTTCTATGATACGGTCACAAGTTCAGCCAAAATACTCTTGCTCGCCACAGGAATACTACTAGTAGTAAATAAATGTGATCTGCTGGAACTCTATTTCCTCTGGGATCACAGGAGGCTGTGTGTGAGCAGGGAGCATTTGTGTATATGTGTGTTTTGGGTTGTGTTCATATGGCAGATTGGAGGTAGTTATAATTGACTCCCATGAGATCCTACGACGCTCTGTGTGCACTCCGTCGGCACACACACACATATATACATACCCAGTGGACGAGGTTTGCCACGGTGGCACCCGCCACCGTATAGGAGTCGTCGTCGTCGTCATCGTTACACAAGGAACAGCATTATTGGGACATGAAACCAAGGCTAAAGGCTTATTTAACCGAAGCCATAGAGGAGTGCAGTCTGTAATGATGACTGCTATTATCCTGTCAAATAAATTTACGATGCCAGTCTTCATTGTGTCGTTGCAGGTTTTTTTCCCTTTTTTCCGTGCACCATTTCCAAAATGTCGATCCGGATTGTTTTCTTCTCCCCCAAATCTCAACCCTTTCCGTTGAGCAGTGCTCTAATAATGCAGTACTGGTGGTGGGGTAGCAGGAGGATTGGATATAAAAATGTTCTGCTGTAGGAGCCGTTGTGTAGTAGTGTGTGGCAGAGGGTGATTGTGCTCGTTTCTATTGGAGACAGAGACCGTTTTTCTTTATTGTACACGCACACACACACACACACACAGGCAGACAGAGGCACACATCCGGGGAGATGTATGGGAGGAGATGATCGGGAAAAATTTAATAGAGACTGCAAATCTCTTCAGTCATGGACGTGCCGGGATTCGCCTATGAGAATGAGCCAAGTGGTTCATGTAATTTTAAGGAGAATTTCTCCGCATGTCAGTGGTTTTGCAGAAATTTTCAAGATGAACTCTCCATCGCCACAAGACTGCTTGCTCCCTAAAATCCTCTGAGATGTGGGCCGCTTCTTCAAGTTGAGGAACGAGAAAGACAGGGAAAGAGAGAGAGAGAGTGGGAGTTAGAGAGGATGAGGAAAGAAAGTAGGAGATTTTTCCAGCCCTTCTTCCAAACTCCACCATCGTAATCCTTATGTATTTGATGAAACTTGGTATAACTTTTTCTAAGATATTTGTAAGTTCACACACATAAAGGCAACCAGAAACACACACACACACACACACACACATTCATTCAGACACGCACCTATACTCCACTGAGTGAGGCTACTTCTCCCGAGGATCATATATAAGCTCAAGCTTGAGAATGATGAATGGTATCGATTTTTCCTCGGATGGTTTACTCCCCACCAACCCGATATTATGATTAATAACTTTTCAGAGAAAAAACCGTTTAAACCCCTGGACAAATGTATGTGTTTTCACAGTCCAGTGTTATTATTATAGTGTGTGTGTGCGCGCGCGTGTGTGTGTGTGTGTGTTTGTAGTGGGGAGATTTGGGCCTAACTACATTGTGCGCCCCCTGCACAGGCTCATATACTAACCATGGTGGGAAGAGGTGGACTTGAGAAAGGTAATTTTTCCTTCTTATTTTTTAGCAGTTCCTTCATAACTTCCCGCAATAAATCCGCATATAGACACACACTCACACTGGGAATAGCTCGTTCCACGCGCAGCTACATTACGTTGGATTTCTTATAGCGTCCTCACTAGTTTTGACCGTCGGAAAGTGTGAGTGCATACTTGCCTCCATGTTATTTTCCACGTCTGTCTGTATCTGTTTGCATGTATAAGCGAGTGCATTTTTATGTGTGTGTGTGTGTGTGTGTGTGTGGATTCGAGCGTGTGTCAGCGTGCATGTATCTGACATTCCCATCCGGGTAATCATAGAGAAAGGGTGAAAATGGAATGCCAGGGCTTGCCATCTCTAATTTGAACGAGGGTCGTGTAGTACTTTGGTAGTTTCGTAATAAGCTCTGTGTTCATGGTGTGTGTACGGTGGTGCTGTTACGTACTTATGTGTGTACATGGTTTGTGTGTCTGCCAGTGTGTAAGCGATTTCGCTTGTGCACGGGGGTGTGCATGAGAATATGTGTGCGTGCGTGTGTGAGTGTGCTGAAAAGCATATGATTTTCTCCCATCTCATCTCCTACACTACTGGAAATGATGAAGAGGAAACTACCGTGTAATAATAATCATTTGGAAAGGTTGTGCATTGGACTAAATTCCTCCTGCCGTTCCCAGCACTCTCTCCAGCCCCCTGCCACTTTCCGCCAAGTACTAATACTTGCTGCCAGGAACATGACTATATGGTCAACGGAGTGAGTAGTAGCCAATAGCGGTAGTTTAGTATAATCCACTTCTATACCACTGTACAACGACTCCGAATGGGTCTAGCACCACCTTTGGATACTCCGCACACTTACTTTTCTTCTTCATCCTCCCCTTCATCTTCCTCATCCTCCTCTTCCTCATCTTCCTCTCCTCCTCTCTAAAGGGGAACTACTTTCTCGGACTTTTACAAATTACCCCAGATGGATGGAGTGAAACATTGAAAAAGACTCTGGGAGATGCTTGATTGAGTTCAACCCTGAGAGATGGATGTCTTTCCATACATAACTTTCTTGAGCAGACAGACGGTCGTCATACAGTGCGCGTTTACGGGGACGCATGGTGTAGTCTTGTTATGACTCGGGCTCAAAATATACGGAAATATCCAAGACCACCACCGCATGTACGAGCGTACGCCAGCTCCAACTCTATCAGCATGAAGGGCACAAGTATTGAGCTAGAGACTGGGACCGAGTCTCTCCGTGTCGTACATGCGTGCACATGCACATGAATACTTCCGACGGAGCGGACGGTTGTTGCTGTTATTATTATCATTATTATTAGTTATAAGGAATTCACAGCGGACTCACTTGTCACTGTGTAGTACGAGCTGAACATAAGGACGAGTATGACCGCGTCGTGAGTTTCATCGTATGTAGTAGCATAATAGTAGTAGTCACCTTCGCTTGAGAATATGCAAAAAAGGGAAGCAAGGACTTCATTATGATTTCAAGGCATGAACACATAATCCAGTCTCCTGTACTCCCAGAGTTGTGGCTCCGCATATCAGGCATGCATAGTGCACTACAACCACATGCACGTCCGCTCCACATAATAATATCTCTCTTTTAACAACCGGTAGTGGTGACATGGCCCGAGTGACTAACTGACGTGGCAAGTTTCATACGGCGATTTTTCCTCTCAAAAAATGTCAACACGTGAAAATTTTACTGTCATTTCTCCTCCTTGGTTCGGAGAGGCCCTCATACATGGGGATTACCAGGCTTCTACTACTACCGCTACATGGTGCACAGTAGGGATGAAGGAGGAAGGCATCTGTGGCGGGTTGTCCTTCATAATAAATTCTCGCATTTTTTAATCTCTCTACAGATTTAGCCTCGTCTAGCCGTAACACCCCCCTCTGAACACTCCCTCATGCTCTCCTCTGTAGAGGGGACATTCTCTGTGTCAACTTCTGTATCAGAGAAAACGTGGGGAATGCCTCACACTCTGTTGCGGCTACACACTCTTTCTTTACCCTTCTGCTGTAAGACGGGGGAATGTCTTAAGGTCTGCTCCGAGAGCACGTCCGTCCGCAACGCTACCATACCGTAGTCCTCCTCCTCCTCCTCCTCCTCCTATTCCACCCTTGTATACGAACCGGAACGTGCCCGGCTCCTACATACTGTGATCCTATACAAGCTCCAACTCTGGGGTTCGGAAGCAGCGGGGACGTGATCATGAGAAATGTAGACTACAAGGAGCTCTGGGCCGGATCCGTGTTGACAAATATTTTTGTCATGACCACCCCTCAAAACTGCATTTGCTTGGACGTGAGGAAGGGAGTGAACGTGAGTGCGGCTACGTCTCCCATGTTTGTGCAAGTATAGGCCAATTTAACTCGCCGCGAGCTCATACTCTGAGTCCCCCAGTAGTAGTGCAGTGTGGGGCGGAAGAGGGGCACTCAAATATCTCTCTCCTTAATCATGCTGACGGAGTGGTAAGGCCGTGTACATACACCCAAGTCCTGGTCCTGTCCAACTGAACCACTACAAAGTACATAATCAAACCGGATCCGAACGTCGCCTTCACAAAACAACAACAATGGGGCTGACAGGCAGTGAATGCTGGTGAAAGTGCAGGCTTCCACCCCGAGCCTCTTACGGGCGGAGCGGCGGCAGCGGCGGACAGAGCGAGAGGGAGAGTGCGGAGTGAACCACCTCCGGGAATGTTTCGTAAAAGTAAAACGTGTGAGCTTGTCTCTCGCTCTGTGTGTACTTTACCGGATTTATGATTCATTTCCTCTTGCATTACGCTCTTATTTTTCAGTTCCCCTCCGTCTCTCCTGGGGAGTGTTATGTGCACGGGAGTGTGTGTAGGTAGTAAAGACTCTTGTCGAGGGACATTTCGTACAAAAAGAGCCATCCTGTAGTCGTTTGGGAAAAACTAGGGTGGGTGAATTTATGCTTCATAAGGCGGTCCTGCAGAGGCACACATGCACGCACACCGTGTGCGGCGGACATAATGGGGAGGGACATGGTATGTATAACTGATAGCATGTATGCACTCCTCCGTGTGCCCTCCCTGTGCCACACATGACGATGATAAGGTGGGCACTATGGGAAAGTATGTAGGGTAATGCTGCGCGTATGTCGTATACGCACACGTTCCCTCTCTGGATATCTAATAATAATGCCTTTCATAAATTTCACACGTAACTATTACTATTACTACGACTACTGCTTGTGCCTCACACTACACTACACACTGGATGGAGGGGATCCCGGCTGTGGGTGTATGCCATAGTCCCTTGTTTCCTGTCGCAGATAATTCTCATTGTCAGGGGCACATATCAAATGGGAAATGGGAAATTATGGACAACATCCGCATACGATTCGTTTTATTTTATTATTCCATATATCGCTCCATTTATTGTCTTTCCCTGACTCGTCCTCTCGGCTCTGCTCATTAATCTCCCCAATCAACGAAACATTGGGGGTTCGCACACGGGGGTGGCTTGATATTTTTACCATGTATAATTTTGGAGTAATTCAATTGTTCCCACTTTGGGAACAGCCCGCCATTACCATTAAAACATGGGCTGTGTGCGCTGCAGAGTCCAGATTTTACATGGAAAATTGACCAGAACTCTCTGTCTGTCTCTCTCTCTCAGTCAGGTGAGTGGAAGTTAATTTGAGGCTTTTTAATATCCCGCCGCCCTCTACTCATTTATTCTCCACTCCAGTGCGGGCGAGCAGAGTTTGGAAATGGCTATTAACATGGTGGCTTTGAGGCTGCTGGCTGGAAATGAGTCACTCGGAACGTTTCAATCCCTCTGGAGTCCCTACTGAGTCCAATGCGGTCATGCCCCCACCCGTCCCATTTAACCTTACGTACGGGAGCTGGTGATGGTGGTGGAGGTGCTATAAAAAGTATACTCCCTCAGCGGAACATGCTTCAGTTCTGGAATAAACTACTATTCTGTGGCAAGAAGTAAGAAGGAGGTAAGTCTCTGACAAGAGTTTGTATATATGCAAGTGCGTGTCAGCATCCTGTTTCATTCCTCGCACTGCTGTAACCACCAGTGTTGAGCCTTTAATTAAGGATTTTTCCAGGAGCCTCAAGCCATTCGTGTGAGGGGAAGTTATCTTCCGTAAGCTCTGTGCAGATGCGTATGTATAGTTGGGTCCTCCAGCCGCCTTGAAAGGCTCTGTTCCGTTCTTGTAACGTGTGAGACTCATTAGCCCTCCCAAATAACTTGCTTGAGTTGAGTCCCTTCTTCTGGAATATGTGGGAACAAGTGGGTCTCTGTACAGTTGAAGGAAGTGAGTTGGGACCTACTCACTCAGATGGTTTGAGGGAAATTTTCTGGTCAAATTGCACATGGTTGCCATGGATTAAGAAAAATATGGAAGTGCCAAGTGGGTCTTTTTTCTCTGTCCGGAATCTCTATATATGCGTGGGAAGTGGACGTAGTTGGATGAATGAGGAGTGGCTTTTTTCCTCCAAAAATCCTCTCCTTCTTCTTCCCCTTCTTCGTCTTGAGTCGTTGAAATTATTTGCTTTTGGTGGAGGATTTTTTTTATTTCGGGGAAAAATCGTCGTGTCACGCTGACAAAATTACGTGGATGGAAGTAAACCAGTGAGGGGATCAAGATGAAAACTTTAAATAAATGTGGATGAGGCTCAGGGAGTAAAATGGTAAACATGCGGAGCTTTGCTACTCGTCGTCTCTCCTCCTACTCCCACTACTACTGTACTTTGCTCTCGCTCTCTTGTCGCCTTCCCCGTAGATGCTCCAGTAGTACAGCCAGCGTCAGGATTTTGTAGTACAGTTGTCTGCTGCGGGACACACAGAAAAAACGGGTGGAAGCTCGAGGATAGAGTAAATAAACAAGGGCTACAAACACTTGAACGCTGTTACAAGTGGAAAAAGTTTTGCTTTTTTTCGGCATAGTCGTCGTCGTTGTCGGCTCTCTCCTCATCACACACACTCACAACACTTCAAAGATCCTGAGAGAGATACATATATAGGTACATTCACAAGTAGGCACACACACAAACACACAGGCACACACACAAACACACAGGCACACACACAAACACACAGGCACACACACAAACACACAGGCACACACACAAACACACAGGCACACACACAAACACACACACACACACATAAATACCCATACAGTGCACACACGCTCACTCACCTATCCATACAAACAGACGACTAAAGGGGGGAAATAAGTGCGGGTGAACGGGTAATATTTTCAAGTAGCCTTCAAGTACGTACTGCACCATGTGTAAACAGTAGAATGGAGACAATAAATTACTGCATTGTGCTCCTCTCTCCTTCCCCGCCTCCTCTCCCCCGTATTTCCCAGGTCGGCAATAGCATAATGATCCGACGTAATTGAAATGTTTTCGTAAACACTGTCTTCACCCCTATCCCCCCGCTCGCTCTCCGTTGCCATGAGCGCGCGGAGCTGAGGATGGGAACCGTACGAATTTCGCCTATCTACTTGGGACGTGATGTGAAAAGCCGATTCCTCCCCACTTCCCGCATGCTATGTAGGTGCGTCTCCGACCGTACCAGTACCCTCAGAACAGTTCCTTACACAATTAAAGTCTGCTGTCGTCGCCCTAAGTCAGCACCGTGGGGGACCTGAGCGCCCGCGCCCGTAATTACTAACTCCGTTTGACACACCGCTAGTGGGTGTGTGGATGCATGTGTTCGTATGTGTGTGTGTGTGTGTGTGTATGTGTGTGGGTGTGTGTAGTGTATGTGGAACGACCGTGAAGGAAGGACTTGTAGTTTGGGGTGAAAAATTACACTCACTACCAACCAAGCAGCCCACCGCTCACAGTCAGAGTTGTGTGTAGACTCCGACCCGCATAGCCTCCGTCCGTGCCTCTGACTTTTCGGAGGAAAGTAATTTTGAAGAGATATCACAGGCGGTGGACGGGAGTTTGTTACGACTGACCCCAGCGGGGTCACAATGTATCATGGCCCCGTCTTCTCTCAGCCATACATAGGATTCCCACACGCTCAAGTAGAGACTCTTTTAGGGGGTAAATCTGTACAGGAGAAGAAGGCTCATTCACGCAGAGGAAAAAGTTTGGGATGGTGGGCTATATACTACTACTACTAGTTGTGTGCTGGGACGGCGGCGGTGAGACTGGCTCATGTAGTACGGGGCTGCTAAGGCTTTCGTCGGTGGGGGCGTGCGTGCGAGTAGTGAGAAACTGTGACATGATTTAAGGGATAGGAGAAAGGAGGAGAGTGCCGGAGTGCGACCGGGAACACATTCTTTTGGGGAAATTCGAATTCTTTTTCCCCGCTTCAACTTTAATGCAATGGTTTTTGGAGAATGGGATCGTGTGTAGGAGTGTAATGTGTGGTTTCGGTTCTGTATATGGAGGTATATAGGAGGTGCGTTTGTATGTGTGTAAATTTTGTCTGTGTATAAGTGTGTAAATTGTGTGTGTGTGTATATGTGTGTAAATGTTGTCTGTGTATATGTGTGTAAATTGTGTCCATGTATCTGTGAGAGTGGATTATCTTATGCCTGTGCATAGGTTTACACAGCCATGTATATGTTCAGCGTGTCTGGGACCACTCGAATGTAGGAGCGTGTAAGTAGTTGCGTGTAATGCGTTGAGCACGTCCCTTGTGTGCGTGTGTGTATGTTTGTGCGTCTAAACGATTTTAAGAAGCGGCTAGAACAAAGTGACGGCGGTAACTTGTGTATTCTCCCGTCCATATGCGGCGGCGGCGGCTTATTGTTGTGTATCCAGAGCATTCCCACCGAAAGTGTATCCCCCCTTGTGTGTGGGTGTATGATCTTAAGTTTAGACGACAAGATCAGCGTTTTGGCTTGTCCCCACTAACCAACATCCTTGATTATTTCAAAGGGGGATGACGATGATGATGATGATGATGTTGACGGTGATGTGATGATGTTGTGGTGAGCTTGAGGGGGAATAAAGAGGGGATCAAGAAATGTGTTCAAATGGTATCAACATTCTAAAGCTAAAGCTCTATGCAGCAAGGCTCGTCCCGCAGAGAATGAAAAGCCCGCTTTTTGGTAGTTGTGCTTCAAGGGTTTTCTGTAGTTGTGCGTGTGTGTGTGTATGTGTGTACTGTGTACAACATGGCCTTGTTGGCGAGGGATATCCTTAATGGTCCTATGGATGGATCCTGTCTCCTTTGTGTGGAAGGAAATAGCGCCGGGTCTCCTGCGTGCCTATTAGTGGCTTGTGGTTATGGTAACGGTCCCCATCCCTATCCTTCCTGCCCTCTTCCTCCATGATGTTCTTGTTGTTCGTACTCTCATGATGTTGATGATGATGATGAAGCAAAGTCTAAATACGCCAAATCCCAATGGAAGGAAAAGATTTTAGTGAAATGAAAGTACGCGGCGGGCGGAAATTCAAGAGCTAAAGTATAGTAGTGGGGGGAAGAGCGGAGAGAATAAGGCATGGGACGTAACCATATATAATGTACAAAAGCAGTGTGTATACCAATGTGTGTGCATGTGTGTGTGTGTGCCGGTCTGTGTATGGGGACAGGGAAAAATTCCGTGGAATAGGATAAAGAGTATGACGACAAGGAGAGAGAGAGAGAGAGAGAGGATGCGATGGAGAAGGAAACGAGATGAGGATGACGAGATCAAGTGAAACCAGGGATTTTTCTCCGCAATGGGGAGGGAGAGAGAGGGGGGTACCTTTTGACGAGATATAGATTTGAATGGGAGAGGAAGGAGAGACTCATGATGAGTTGATAAAACTTTTCACCAGCTTGCACGTTTCACAAATATTGAAGCTAAGGATCAGAGAGACGATGATGATGAGCCATTCAATTATGAGCCGGAGAGATCTCATTCGCATCTGTCATATCTGCCGGATGTGGCTCTCGGATACGACTGCTGCTGCTGCTGCTACTACTACTACTGCTACCACTGCTGCTGATCTTCCTTACTGCCCATCGTTAAAACCACGATGAGGTCCCCACTTGCACACTATACACACGGTAGTTATGTCTTCTTCATCTCCAAATTATCTTGTGTCACGCCAGACCGTCCCCAAGTACTATGATAGCATATGCTATCTTAAACTTGCCCAAACTTCCACTCTCAATTTCTACCCCACTCTTCGCTGTCCGTGTACTTCGTTGCTGTTGCTGTGTGTGTGTGTGTATGTGTGTGACAGAAAGACTTAAAAGTGAAGGTACCACAGTACCTCTAAAACCCTTTCATTTTATTTTCGCATTTATTTTTGGAAGATATATCGCGTGTTGGGGACGGGATCTTCACAATATTTCCCCCGAGAGATCCCACATCAAACCCAAATCAACTTCACTCATCACGGTGTCGAGGATTCCATATAGCATTTCCCTCCCGTCCCCGCCTTGATTTTCCGGGATCTCTACACCATACATCTTCTGATGATCTACATGCCCTAAGGCAATAACACACTATAATCAAGGAATAGGAAGACACGCGGTGAAATGGGACGGGACTTGGAAAAGGCATAGTGGGAATGAGAGTGTATAAAAGGAGAAAATCGGGGTCATATTTCTCCAGTTATTTCTAGGGTAAAAAAATCTGTCAAAGATGGAATGATGACGGCCGTTAAAGCCTCTACTGTACTGTGTGACGTAAGTAGGGGTACAAGTTGACGAGTTGCCTCATATGAATCCCATGGAGTGCATATACATATATATATATATGGGCTCTATAGCATCTCATCCCTCGTTCCCCGCCTTAATAGACTCCCCCAGCATGAAAAGTTATCAAATGAGAGCATTAAGTCGGAGTTGATGTTCTCGTAAGACCTTGGCATTAGGAACAAGTTTCTCATCTAATGCTCCCCTCCCATCCATATATGTGCGCGGGGCTATGCATGCCTTTGGGATATTGGCATATATGCGCGTACGGCCCGTATGTGTGGGTTTATTCTTGGCACTTTCCGTGAACTTTTCATTTGAAAAAACGGCTGTAAATCCTTCCCTTTTACAGGAAATCCCACGTACTACATTTTATTCGTTGGAGCAGCGGAGAGTATTATATAGTATGTGGTAGTGGTAGACAACAGCACCGTTTTCATGCAGCAACTCGGCCATAGAGTCATTCCCACGTTGTTCCTCTTCGTGGCTCTACAGAGTCTTAAGTACAGAGGAGGTACATACTAGCTCAAGGTGGAAGTTTCTTATGAATCATTCAGGACATCACTTGACTCTCTCTCTCTCTCGCCTCTATATATGAGACTCGAGGAATCTCCTCAGAGTGTGTAAAATGTGAAACTTTTCCGAGGCGCCGGCTCCTCCCCATCTTTTATGACGGGACAAAACGGAGTTGGCGGAACCATCATCATCGTTAGCATCATACACACACACACACACACACGTACACTATATTCTCAGTCAACGCTGTTAGAAGTTGAGGCGGGATTATCAACAGGCAGCAGGCAGGGTTCCCATTACAACAATTTGAAGGGAGGGAGGAATACGTGTAGTATGTACCATGTAATCCAAGGGCTCACAGTATGTACCCCTATATAAAGGGTGGCTTATAAACTCTATGGAAGACATGGGGGACTTACTATAATACCAACAAGGAGGATATGAGGGTTGAGTAGAGAGAGAGAGAGAGAGAATCTTTGCACAATTAGCAGTTTTTTCCCCGCGCTGCGCGAGTAAAGCTCTAATGTTCTTCCTGTTTGAATGCTGGACCGCGGGGAGAATGCCATGGGGGTGTGTGAGTGGAGGGACGGGTTAATATTTCAGATTCATTTGGAACATGCTCCACTTGGGACGCTAATGGGAGAGCCTCTTAGTGCTGCACTTCCTCAGAT
>VYYI01002799.1:0-13835 GCA_021029175.1 Bilobella aurantiaca | reverse complement strand
ACTATTATTAGGCCTCATATTTTACTTTCCTTTTATCTCCATACTTAACTTGGATTATTCACACGTGTGAAAAAGAAGGGTTCTAAATTTAGCTTTTCACCCAGCTTTCACCCAGCCTTCCTTTTGAAAGAAAAAAAACTGGTGAAAAAAATAGAGCCCGGAGGAGAAAGCTTCTGCAAGATTTTGAAGCTAAGAAGCCCGTTTTCCTATTCATTTGCATTGTACTGCTTTTACCGGCCAGGTAAAAAGGAAAAGTTAGAGAACCATAACTTTCTTCCTTACCAAATTCTACTGTAAATGTGTTGTCAAATTTTAAATTTTTCCATCTCGCTAAATTTTTTAAAGAAAGTTTCTAGGAGGCAAATTTTGAGTGTAGGTTGAAGAGAGATGAGAAGAAAGCAGAGACAAACTTTTCTCTCAGGAGAAAGTTATTTTTATTTCGTATCATTTTTTTCCCTTTCTACCTTCTTACCCTAAAAAGTCTCATTCTCCCAAAGTCATAGTCCCTGTCTCTCAGTTTGTGTCTTTATGATGAAGTGTTGAATAAAACATTAAGAGGAATTTTGGAATACACTAAAAACTTTCTCCAAGAAAAAAAAAAGTCTTTTTCGTCCTCCTCGAGATGCTGGTAGTCTTTTGACTTGGTGCGGCTCCTTGGTGAAAGTCCTTCTCTTACTTTCTCTTTTCTCCATTTTTAATACTTTCTACTTCTAACCGTTTAACTTCCGTCTCTTTGTCTTTGAAACCTAAATTTTTCCAAAGCAACTCGAGCCACAACTGTGCCTCACTCTTTTTCAAAAGGCAAAAACTTTTAGCCTAGGCGAGCAAAAGTTGAATTGAGAGTTTTATGGAGTGGTTTTATGCCCCTCTAAATAGGAATTCACACTTTTAAAAAGATCATAAAAAGCAAGAAGGGGAAAGTTGAGAGACAGGAAATGATTGTTCAAAAACTTAAAAAAAAACTTTTGGATCTTCCCTCTGCCTTTTGTCAGCTTTCAAAAACCTTGTTTTAAGTACTCTGCAAATAAAACGCCCTACACGAAATGTTATCATCATTCAACATTGTTAGAAAAACTTTCAATAGAAAATGGACGTATAAGTTTGAACTTCCTTTTTTAAATAACGCAATATCTTTTCATAGCATTCACAATTGACTACACAAAAGCTCGTTAGAGTACAAGTGTTTCGATAATAAAAATTTTGCTTTCAAAATTGATTTTTTTACTAACAATGTCATTGATAAGTTTGTTTGAAATCATTTTTCAAAATCTTCTGAAACAACTTTAATTTCCAAATCAGCTTCCGAAGTGTTACTAGAGAATGAATTGTCAAATTTGAATTAAAGGCAAAAGTTAGAATAAATATAAATAGATTTAGAATCATAATTAAAATTAAGTTAAAACAAGAGTTAAAGCAGAGGGAAAGGAGCCAGAGAAACTTTTTGTTATAAATTGGAAGCACAAAGTGAAAGCACGCGTTCAGACGTTTAAGTCAAAGTAATTACTGGGGCGTTGATTAGTTTTAGCATACCTGATTGATGTGAGTGAGTTGTGGTCGAGGGCGAGCCACTCCAAGTTCTTAAGTGCATGGAAGGTGGTTGGGCCAAGGGTCGTTGCGGACTTGAGGCCCATACTAATTTCAAGGGTCGTGAGGGGCAGAGGCGGCCAAGGCTCCACCTCACCCGCCAATTGACAAAAAGACAAACTAAGTTCCCTTAAGTTAGGGAGCACTTCAACCCGGAACACATTTGGAAAGGACGACGGTGGGAGGGCACTCGAGGACGTCAAGGGGCGAGGCGGGGGCGGTGGCTCAGTCCCCGCCACCCTAATTTCATTGTCCATTCCATTCGACCCCACCACCGGATCCAACAATGGGCTCAAATGGTAGTTGCCCCAGTCTTCCTCCTGCTTAGCCTCCTTCCCCCCTCCGGAGGACGGGCCCTGTCCTCCCTGCGACAAATGTCCGCTCTGAACCACATGTCCTGCATGTCCTACGTAGGAAATTGTCCTAATTGGATTGTTCCTCAGAATTAAAGTGCTGAGAGAGTGGAGCTTCCTTCCGCGAAAATGGACCAAGTCGTCCAAGTGTGTGATTTGATTATATCCTAGATTTATGTGTATCAGATGAGGACAGCCGTTGAGGAGACGTCGCGGAAGACGACTCAGTTGATTTCCATTGAGGCCGAGATGCGTCAATTTACATTCTGAGCCTAGAAATTAAGATGGAATAATTAAACGTCCAAATCCAAGAGGCAACTAAATGCTGGAAAGACGCATAGTTTCCCAACTCTTCAGAGTCTACAATCAGGAATTATTTAGAATTTGAAAACTTGAATTCTACAGAGCGTCTGTTTTAAAGCACTTTGTAGACAGAGATTTTGAATTGCAACTTAAGTCCTCCAAATTCAAGTTAACTTTCACCCAAACTTCAAATTTTCAAATCAATTCATTCAAAAAGTTTCCGGAGAGGAGAAATTTAGATCACTTACAAGTGTACACCATTCAAAGAGTTTACAGTGTATTTAATTTAATGACTTTTGCAGTCAAACTTGTATATTAAAAAATATAATATATAGTAGTTTAATTAGTTTTAATAATATCTATCATGCTTTAGTTATGATGTCAATTTTCACTTCGTAAGCGCCATTTGATGAAACAAAAACAAATGGGAAAATACTTGTTTCGTTTCCTTTCCATGAAACCTTTGCTTTTGCGATTGCAAATTCGTACAAAGAATGCACGGTACATTTGTAAGTTGGTGTAAATGTTAGAGGGTGAGACATTAAGTCATCATTGGAATGGGGAGTTCCTTCTGCTTTTGTTTTGAGAGACAATTAATTGTTACCTTCCGCCACACTTTCACTTCCATTTCCTTTCTCCGTTTTCATTCACTTCTGAACTGAAGGCTGGGCAACTACTTCCAAGATTTACGGCCCACTTCACCATCTTCCCTTCCACCAAAGTCCCATTGCATTACGACGCACAGCAGTTCAACCAAAAAGGAAAAGCGCTGCATGGGCAAATAACGTTTTGTCCCGGCCCTTTCTCCTACTTTCTCTCACCTTTCCCCGCCAAATTTCCAAGGAAATCCTCAGCTTTGGGAACGCACTAGATTAGAGAATTATTCTCTGCGAACGGATGTCATTAGAAGGCAGGAAGGCTCAAGAAATTTATTTGGAGAGGATCTGCGGAGTCATCTTCCTTATTTAAATTGTCTAAAATTAAGTGCGTATGCCAAAGACGGACGTGTCACTGTCAGCTCCACGTGAGGTAATCTGAGCTCTAAAGCCACCCTTCGCCAACACAGGATGCTCAATTTTGGCACATATACTACCTTCGTAATGGTGCAATTCACCTCAGAATAATTTGATATTTAAATATTAGGGCGCAAGAATCATGATCATTGTTTTTGGTTTACATAATGATGTTACCAATGTGGAAAAAAATGCGAAATATTTAGTTTGACTTTTTTTTAAAGAAAATTTTGCTTAAGCGTAATTTTCCTTACCGTCGTTGAGCGTCGTGGAAGAGGTTAGGCCTTGGTCCTGAATTAGGTTTGAGCCGACATAAAGATGTAGTAGAGATGAGAGGTTCTGGAGGGCCTCCCAAGGGACCCTATCCAGCTGATTGTTTTCAAGGTTTAAGTACTTAAGGCTGGAATGAAGGGACTGGAAGGCCAGAGGGTCGAGACTTTGAAGTCGGTTGAAGCCCAGTGAAAGGCGGAAGACGCTCATGGAGTCGAAGGCAGCGGCTGGAAGCGTCGCCAGGTAGTTCCTAGACAGACCTAAGTCTAAAACGATCAACTGACCTCCGAAGGCTCCCTTTGGCCACACCTTTAAAGAAAAAGCCGCATATAAACAATCCTATAAACAAAGCTTATTAATAATACAATATAAACAAGCCAGAAGGCTACAAGCCCGGCCTACGACAGGCTTGTTTGACTGGCAACAATATTGTACAATTTTGGAAAGTGGCTTAACATTGAGACTGAAAAAAAGTTGAAGAAGTTAAATTTAAGTACCCATCAACTGCCACTCGAGTGCCCTACATTCACAAGTGACTGTCATCTTACCTGAATGAAATTTTCAGACAAGTCCAATTGGTTCATTTGCATTGGAATGGGAGCTGTCCAATCATCCTGGACAGTTTCTATGGCACATCCACTTAGGAACAACCACGTCAAGGACTCGAGATGAAAGACCGCTGGAGGAATTCGGGTCAACCGATTATGCATCAAATTCAGCGTCTGCCAGTGTCGCAAAAAATACAGTGTCATTAACATTTTACATCGTTCGTCGTTTTGAAAACGAAAAAAAGCTGTCCATTCAAAAAGCTCCCAAAACTATTTTTGAACAAAGGGAAATGTCAGTGTGGTGGGTTTGGGGAGGAAATTAAATCTTGAAATCTGCTAAGAATCGAACAACTAATTGTCATCTTGAAAACTTTGAACAATTCCAAACTCTTCACTTCTTCATTTTGGGACGAGAAGGCCTTTCAATGATAAAAAAGTTTTTCAATTTAAATTCTATTTAGGTTCGAGGGAGGCAAGACTCCTAAGATTAGTGCAAGAGTTAATTAAAAAGTGAATCTCGCAGATGATACTTTCACTTTTGCCATTATTTTACCAATGCTATGCTACTCACTCCAAAAAATCTTCAAATTATGAACCTTATTTTAAAATTCCTCTTTCTTTCCCCTAATTTCCTAATTTAACTCCACTTCCCCTTCCCCTGTTGATCGTGAATTAATTAGAGTGGAGGAAAGCAGTTAATTATAAATTGAGTATTCATGGAAGGGGGACTCCAGGTTGTCATCCAGTTAAACGAAGTCCCCTTTCTTTCTGAATCTAAATTAACTTTCTCCACTTTCTCCCAAAGTAAAAATTGTGCTTGAGGCTTCGCTGCTCCAGAGGACTTTTTTCTGAGAGGGAGGAGGAAGGGAGCCCTTTAAATTAAATTCAAATATTTTAAGGCATAGAATAGCGGAAAATGGAACTGCTTCTGCCTTTGCAATTTTTCATAAAGAATGGTCCCCTTTATCTCTCATTT
Source organism: Bilobella aurantiaca (assembly GCA_021029175.1). NCBI lineage: Eukaryota > Metazoa > Arthropoda > Collembola > Poduromorpha > Neanuridae > Bilobella > Bilobella aurantiaca. Next base: position 8,788 of record VYYI01002799.1, on the reverse strand, counting down.
GACCTAAATATTTAAATTGAGCCTTTTGTTCTTAATCATTTTTTCCCAGCGGAGCGAACAAAAAAGTTATCTTAATTCGTATAAAGAATTACTTTTTTTTTCCAAAAAAAACCTTACCTGAAGATTAGGAGGTAGAGAACCCGTGCTTAAATTTTTAACAAAGTTATGGCTAAGATCGTAGCCATGATAAGCGTCTAAATGAGCGCAGAAGCTCGTACGGAAGGGAATCAATCGAGTTCGAAGACACGATCAGTTTTCGAAGCGATTCGGAAACGTCGAACCAATCACCGTTCAGGGAAATCAGAAGATTACTGAAAATTAAAAAAGAAGATTGAAAAATAGGTTACTTTGTTCGGTAGCAAGTAATAGGAGTTAAAAAAAAGAGCTAAAGAATAGGAGATAAAGAGGAAAAGGACCTAAAGCGAAAAAGGGTCAATTTCAATTTCAAATCGCTTTATTAACGTGTCGCTCCCTATCATTACAATTAAGTTATTGATCTTCCTAGGGTCAGACACCTAAAGGAGCTAAAGTAGAAGGAGCTGAAATAGTTAAAATTAATTAATCGTTTATATGAACTTCAAGAAGTGTATTAATTACAATTGAAATTAAATGTCCACGCGTTTTACATAAATATATTTGATTTTGTATAGGCTAATTTTTGGTTAGAAAGTGTTGATTTTGTGTTCTTAATTGGTTAATGATATAATATTGTATTGAACATTTATTTGGTTTAGGTGAATAATGTTCATATGTGTTAGGTTAGGTTAACTATACTGATTGTTATTTTATTCTTTATTGGTTTAGGTTTATTTGTTATTTTATTAAGGTTTAGTATTTATAATAAATTATTGTGAATATTTTTGATCCTTTTACTGTTTCTGTTACATACTTTAGCTTCTATTTTTAGGCCCTTTATTTTAGCTCCTATTATATGGAATCCTTTGTTCCAGTAAAAAGTGATGGTTTCATAATTTATTAATTTAATTTCATGCTGTTTTGCAGACCACATTATCTTAGTGATACATTCAGAACGGTCTGTATTTTAATTTCATAATTTAAGAAGCTAAATTAATAAATATGCTTATAATTCAAAAATTGGTTTTGGAGTACACAATTAGTAATAAATCAATAATCATTCTGCGCGGTTGGAATTTATGATTTTTTATTCTAAAAAGAACGCGCAAAATTTGAAAAGTAAGTTCACAAATATTATCCTTTTTTTCATCCTTAATTTAATTTCGTGCAATTAGTTCATGTTTTCAGATTTTAGAAAATATAAATAGTTTTTAAAATATTATTTACTTTCACCAAATTTTCGGAATGAGAACTCAAAGGCTCTCGGCATCTCTGTACTTTATGTTGATCTATAATATTGAGCCATTATTTTCCAATTGACTAGTTTCTGAAGGATAAAATCCCTCGATCCTGTCTTGCGCCACACTTTCTCAATTTTGAAGCCTCTGTGATTTATTGAAGCGGAAGGAGCAGAAGACAAGTGTGGATTTGTAGTTTCCATGACATCATCATTTCCACCAGTTTTAAAGGAGAAAGGGAAGGGAGAGTCTTAAATTATAGTACTTTCCCTTGTTAAACAATAAGCCTTGAAAGGGCTCTTGGACGGAGCATTACCCAAATTGACCATTAGACCATCCTTCCCCTCCGCTCCACTAACCATATGCCTCAAAAGATCCACATTTCTAATTCAAATTTCGGCTCCCATGGCAACCACAACCCTTCACAATCTTTCGTGGCCGCCCTTGTGGTTCCAAGTGGCCGAAAAGAAGTAGGAAAAGGAGAAATTAAGTTTTGGTAATGAGGTTTGGATGGGAAATTTTGAATGTGAGCCTATTAGGGAAGTTAGTCGGAAAGGAAAGGTGGAATTATTTATGGTAGGTTATTATTGCCTTCTCATCTACAGCCTCATTCCCTCAAGCAATGAATAATAGCACGGAAAAGACTTTCACTTCCTTCCGTCCAAGTCTCGAGGGAAAGGGAGAGAAAGTAAGGGGCTTTCTCCCTTTGACTGACAAGAAATTTCCGCTCCTCCTCTGCCAAGACTTGAAAATCAACTAAGAAATGGACTTGGAGAAAGTTAGGCAGAGGAGGGGATGAAGGGATGCTGAGACGGCTGAGGGCTCATGCATTATTCATTAGGATTTCATAAGCTCCAGAAACAGGACCCCCTCCGCCATAGTCGAGAGCACTTTTCAGCCCAAGAAGGAAAAAACACACAAACAGAAGAGAGAGGAGAGTTGCAAGAAAAAAAGTATTAAAAAAGAGAAAGTGGGAGAAAGTGCTATGATTTTGAGAGGAGCCTTCTCCTTCATCTCATTCCTACAATTCAAACGAAAAAAAAACTGAGCATTATCATAAGCTCTAGATTTAAAATAGGCTCATTTAGAATGTATTTTATCCGTCTTTCAAAATGCTTGCGACAATTAGCTCCATCCTTTCGTTTATATCCCCTAATAATATCTAAAAATGTCATTTTGAACATAAATAAATCATAATTACTGCAATAATAATAGCTAAATAGAGAATTTAATAATTATATATTTTTGTTTCTTCACAAATATTCATCTGGCCGTTTGACGACAACAGTTGTCAGCAAAATTATGATAAAATAAAATTCTTAACAAGACAAAATAACGTTCAATTTTTTCTGCAAAGGACTGCAACTATAGTATGGAAATTTTATTGCACAAATTAGCATTTTCTAGTTTCTATAAATTTTCCTTTAATACCATTAACTGTGTATTACTTCACTTTCCAAACACAGCCTCCATAATAAAGGAAATCAAATATTGTAAATAGGAAAGCGAAATAAAAATAAATAAATGGAACATAGACTAAAAGTTAAAGCAATATGAAACAAGAATTGCCATTTTCAAAATAATTATATGCTTGGAGATCATTGGATATTATAAGTATTTTTTTGAATTAAAGTCCATTATTTAAGGCTGAGTAAGCGAGTAAAGACAATTGGCTGTCGAGGCCTGAATGGCCAATTATAAGGCAAATATGCAGGGAATTTAGGATAATTCACTGGAAACTATGGCTGTAGTAGTCTGTTGTAATGCGCGTACTGCCAAAATGATATAGGATGCGGAAGATAAGAGCCTTTGAAAATTGGAATTTCTGCACTTTCACTCCCGAATTGTCTATTATTCTATTTTTGCCGAGGTAAGAGGGCAAAAGCAATTTGATTTATCTGGCGATGGAATCAGAGTCGTCGGATTTCCATTCTGTCCAGGACATTTCATTGCCAGTTTTTATCCAGTGGGACATTCCAGCCTCTAACTACGCTCCAGCTCTGCCGCCCTTTGTTTGCCTCCTCCACAAATAAAGGGAGAACGTGGAATATTCAATAAGAAAACCCACAATCCATTCCTTTCTTTCTCCGCTTTCACCAAGACTTTCTTCTATTTCTACTTCATGTTACAACAGCCTTTCCCTTTGAACCTTCAGTCTCCTAAATAATAAAAATTCTCAATTGACTCCACTTTTCTCTCCCATACAAACCATCCTCCTCACATTTGGAGCTGGAGACACAAAGGGGAAAGGAAGAGGCCAGAGTCCAAATGGCCCAAATTGACTACTGTCAATACTTCACATACCAAAATTATGACAATTGTACTTGTCTCTCTGATCAAGCGCAGTTTCAAGGCAGGCCACGCACTTGGCTCCAAACACGCTCTACTCTGTATATATAGGCCAGGCAGAAGTTAAATTGGGATTTTAGATTGTCATTTGTGGCTTCCACTTGGACATGCCATTTGCCTGAATATTTCAAAACCATTTCCCTAAGTAGCCAATTTCTTCTAATAATGCAATTCCCTTATAATCGTGACAATCAAAGCAAAATTCAACAAAACAGACATCCACCAGCACCGAAATTTAGCTAAATATAATAATATTACTACATGTTAATGGTTATAAATATGAGTAATATGCGCTTTAGACTTTTAGAATGAGTGCCACTGAAAAGGCAATTTTTGCTTTATATTCTCCTAATTTAAGAATCACTACTCTTTCGTTGTACGATTTTTCTAGAAAAGAAAACAGAAAGAAAAACAATTGTGCACTTTGTGAATTATTTTTTATGTAATCTATGTTCAAATTTCATGACCTAATGGGACAAAATATGAAAGGACAATGTGTTGTTTTGTAACATTTACCATATGTTTTAATGCCAATATATCGACTATAAAAATACAGTAAATTATTGATTCTTTGATTAAAATTGCGTTGCACTCGACACAATAATAAAGCACTGAAATCAAATTTCTCTTAACATGATTCAGGAAGGAGTCGCTGACGGCGCTTTTGTGATACATCGCGGTGATTAATTACTCATGTTTCCCTTGTCTTGTCTCGTCTTTGTGTGTTTAGTACTGTAAAGCTGATCTGGATGCCTTAGGAATTTATGAGGAGGGTGAAATGATGATGGGGTAATGCCTAATCTTTCATTCATCATTTTCCCGCATCCTCATCCGGTTCACTTTCATAGGGAAAGCTCCAAGACTTTCTCCTCTTCCGCCGCCTCTTCCCTTCCGATGATTTCCTCGGCCTCAAAGAGACGCTTGTGGCGGGTTCTGGTGGGTGAGGAGAATCCTTAAGACAGCCTGGTTACCAAAACAGAGCCACCACTTCAGCTACTTTCACTCGAGAGAAAGTAGATAAAAATGATGATTAATTGGGCGGAGGTGGATGACTGGAAAGGAGGGAAGATAGGAGAAAGTGATTGATTAGAACCTTGTGTCTCGAATTACTTCCCTAGGTCACAGATGCTCCAACCAAGGGACACTCACCTTCAGGTCATGACCCCCTCACAACTTCAAAAAGTCATGAATAAGGGAGCCCTTCCCTAGAAATTATTAATGGCCGCAACTTTCTCTCTACCTGCTTTCTCCACCGCCCCGCCTCACTTATGAACTCAGCGACTCGGCCATTATTGACACAAAATCCCTAAATCATCCCAAACTCAAATACTTTCTCCAACTTTTCCAATTCTTCCGATTCATAAAAGAAAATTTTAAATTTGGGAGGCAAGCTGCTGCACTAGCGGGAGATTCAGCACTTTAATCGTCGAATTCCTCCTACAACTTCCGCCGAAAAAAACGGCATTAACTGTAGCGATCTAGAGAAAAAAATTTTTTTTAGGAAAAATCTTTCCAAAATTTGCAATATGCCTTTCGTCGTTCAATAGCTTTTTTTTGCTTTCCTTGCTCAAGAGACCCATATTGTGTTCGTAGTTTGTTTAATAAGGGCCTCCGAGGCACCGCCTAATTTCAAAGTGCTCGGAAGCTTTAGAGGCAGGAACGAATTATGTTGGCGGTGGGAGGCATGTGCCACCGGAAGAAGGATTATGACATAAAGCGAACTGCGGAAAAGTTAATTTTTGTTTAAGCCTTTGAATTTCCTTGCATTTCCCCAGTGAATGAACCCAAACTCACTTGCTAAGATTGAGCCACTCAAGTAATTTGAGGGTTCTGAAGGGAGTGAAAGGGACTTCATCCAGGGAATTACTCGACAGATCCAGCATCCCCAAAGAACTGCTCATTGAACTGCAAAGAGAAAACAAGTAAATTACATATCACGCAGCACCACCACCAAACCAAAGCAACTAACATTCACTGTCGCTTGAATGGAAATGCTCATGTCTCGGACTGCGTTGAAAATTTGAAACCAACGTTCTCATTATGACACTGTATCCAACTCAACAAAACTCAAAACTAAAATGCATTTTGAAAAGCGCGATTGAAAATTTCATGCAAACAAAAATACAGTTGGGTTGGACGCTAATTTTTTTTCTAATTTTAATTTTAGTAAAAGTAATTTTAAATTGTAGAAGTCTTACTCGAGAGCGCTATTTCAACCTAAATTTACCAGTTATTATGGGGTACGCTAAATAAGCTTTAGATACTCTCCAAGTCTCAGAAACAGAAAATCAATGAGACTTGAAATATTTTAACATTTTCGGCTACTAGAAATCAAGAGTGAAAAAATTTTCCAAGTATATATTGAATCAGTATGTCTTGGAAAACAAATATAATTTAAATTCAACAGCTTATCTCAATGAGAAAAATTTACAAAATTTTTACCAGCCTAACCATAGATTTTGAAAGACATTCAAAGTCGCTCCTAAATTCTAAAATATTGTTTCATTTAATTTTGATTTGACTTTTTTCAACGTAATAATTACAATGTAAATGTTATAATGCAAAAATCGAGTCATTAGACGTAAAACAGAGCCTGATGAGGCTTGCGCATAGGAAAATAAAGTCTAGCCACGATCTCTATTTTGCTTATGTTGAATTTGGGCTGTAAAAAGAAAGTGGAACGTAAAAGCTAGTCAACTCATTCTAAGTTGCATTATCTTCTTTAATGAGTAGATAATTCTATCCCAGAACATATTCTGAAATTACGTTTTAACCGAGGATAGAGAGCAGAAGAGCGCTTCCAAAAGCAAGCACTCTCTCGAGATGCTCGGAGATAGTAGACACAATTTCACTTTCATCCCATCAGAGATAGGCACAAACTTAAGGCCTCGCAGTCCCTAGCATTTCCAGCTAGGGCCTCCACTAAGGGTCTCAAAAACCCAACCTCCCTTGACTCGTCCCTTAGACATAAGAAATTGAGAAGGAGGAGAGGAGAAAGGAGAAAAAGAGAAAGTAGAAAGGCTTTCATCCAGAATGAAGGAACGAGGCACAAAAAAAAAAGACTTCCTTACAGAATTATGCATAAAGGAAAAGGCATTCCTCTAGAGACCCTCAATTTGTTCCCATATTCCTTCCCTTCTCATCCATATGCCTTTCCTTTATAAATATAAAAAAAAAACTGAAATTAAACTGCGAAGAATGTGCGTAGGCCCACTTATAATGAAATTCATCACGCAATTAGGCACCGGAGGGAACCTAATCTATTCGTTGGATCCAAGTAGGCTACCGGGGTTACGAAAAGGGTGACAAAGTAACCCGAGTTTGAATTTTTTATGCAATTCCAAAATTGGCAGTAATTAGATGTTGTAAGTAACTAACGAAACAAGGTTTGTTGTCCTGTATTGTACTTGATTCAGGTTGCCAAAATTCCCCGTTAAAATCACCTTGCTTCTCTGTAGCGTAACCTGCGCAGCCACGCCACTAGCGTTTGAACTTTCACGCTTAAGTTTCTTTGTACCTTTTGATAGTTTGTCTAATTTAATTTTTTGTAAAGTAAATTCGTGTACAGGGAATACACGATTTCAGAAAACAATTGGGCATACTAATGGGAAATAGGTTCTAGGCTTAGGCAGCTTCTGATTTTTTTGGCTCAAATGTTGTGCATACTTGTAGTAAAAACAAGTTTGGTGAATCCTTGGAGAAAGTCAGAGAAAGTCATTTCTTCCACCTTTTTTCCTTTGCCAAAGTGCATGGGGCGTGAGCGGGAATGTTTATGGCCACTTTTTTTTTCGTTTCTGCGCCCTTGCGTTAGTTCAGATGATCAAAATGCGGAGGGAATTAGTAAGGGTCCCAGTTAACTCATCAAAAAAGACTGAGGAAAAGGGCCGCAATTATTCTCCTCTGGACATTTCCAAATTGCCCCAGGAGTTCTTATGCCTACTCAAGAATAGCATGTGCTTTTGTTTTTAGTGGGGATCTCTGGGGAAAACTTGATTCTTTTATTTTAAGAAACTTGCGGCGATTAAGGGAAGGCTCCCCTTGAGCAGAGCCTATGCGGCCCTTGAAAGGAAAATAAAAACAAGAGTCTAATTCAACTTTATACCTAGTCGTATCCCCTTTCGTTGTTAAACATAAATAAAATGGGGGAAAGTGGAAAGAAAGCAGTAATGAATGAACGAAAGCTAGAGTTACCTGAAGGCGTATTCAGAGATGTAGTAAAGTTGGTTGCGAGACAGGCGGATGCCCTGGACGTCAAGCCCTGCAAAGGCAGAGCCATCCAGCATTGTCAACTGGGACCCGGTCTACGCTCACTTGGGACACGACTCCATGGACACTGAACTCTGAGAAAGGAATTATTATACAAAATATTAAATTATTAATATATAAGTTAGCGCAATTAACTTAACTGTGTATTAAACCCTTAGAAATAGCAAAGCGCTTCCGTTATATTTTACGAAAATTTGACATTGTTAGCAACAGAAGTCTTCAGAGACGCTACAACACGATTAACACATTAACATTAATCAGCAAGTACAATCGCTAGTATAATTTGTCAGTAATGGAAAATGATTAAACCTATAGATTGATTTTAACGTAATGATTATGTTGGAATAGCTTAGCTCATGAATTTGCTAAAACTAGTTTGAGTATGACAATTTAACAGCAATTTAATACAACATAGAAACAAATTTTGAGGTATATAACCGTGCTGAGCTTTAGATTCTGCTTTTCTCTATCTTTCTTAATATAAATTCAAATCGTAATTATATTTGTTTCGTTTTTTATTTCAGAAGTAAGTAATAACTTTTACAAGATCCTTACTACTATTTTGCTAAACTATTCTAAAAAAAGCTCAAAATGTTCGAAACATTGAAATTTTTGTAACCTCTTGGGAATTTCGAGTGATAAATCAAAACAGATTAAAAAATGTAATCATCTTCACACCGCAACTAATTTATTTTGTGTGGACACCTTTATGATATGAGACAAGAATGGGAAATTTTGGGTACTTATACTTCCTGAATGGTTTTCCTTTGTTTCCCTCTCCATGCAATTTGAATGTAATAAGTTGAAAGGGGCCAAAAGGGAATTGAGTTCTGCCTTCCAAATCCTTTTTTTTTACTTTC
>VYYI01002798.1:0-13844 GCA_021029175.1 Bilobella aurantiaca | reverse complement strand
ATTCCTAGGAATTAATTAGGGGAAGAGAGACACTTAGGTAGGAATGTTCTTTGGAGATTTCCAGGTAAGCGGAAAAGGAAAAAAAGATTTTGACCTAGAGAAGCCTTGAGGATCCCTTAAGGAATTTTCGGCAAAAGTTTTCCCTCCTTTGCTTTGGTTTTTGAGCAAGAAAAAGTGGCCCTTGTCTTTTAATCTGAGAAAGTGATCAGAAGTACACACCTATCAATTTACAGGGCCCTTAAGTCTCGGCGCCCTTCGACCTTCCCCTTTACCTTTCCGTCTTGTCTTGTGGCTATCTCCTGAGGAGTTTTTTTTTTTGAAAAGTAATCTGGAGTAATCTTAACTTTTTTTTTTTTTTGAAATTTAGACAAGTGGTGGTAAAGTAATAGTTTCAATTTCGTTGATGGGTTCAAAAGTCGTGGAATTGAGAAAGGTCGGGAACATAACACTAATTTTAAAAAAAAGATTTAGAACAAGGAATGAGAATTTCAAATTTAAAAAAGTAGAAGGTTGAAAATGCTGTTGGATTTCGAGAACATAAATATTTTGGAACAAAAGCCAGATTCCAAAAAAAATTAAGTTTTTAAAGATTTTTTTTAAGTTTAATTTTACTATTTTAATTTAAAGTTAAAATCAGTTTTTTTTTACATCCGATTCAGAACCCTTAATTTTGAAATTGTATGGAGCCCTTAGCTTTCACTTTTAAAGTTCTCTCAGGTCCTTAAGGTAGGTCAGTAATTTGAAGGGTTACTTATTCCACATGGGGTTTTGATTAAATCAGAAGCTTAATCGGTATGCTGGGCTCGGTTCATAACCAGGAGGCCCTTGGCCTTAAGTTCCGGAAGGGCCACTTGAGATTCATGAATTGCGGTAGCGGGGCCCTTAAGGGTTCACTTCGTCCTGCGTTGGCCTAGGTCATGGGAACTTGTTTTGTGGCCGCGATGGAATTTGAGTTCACTGAGCGTGCATTTGTTTTGAAGATGCTGTTGAGTGCATGTCGGTGAATGGAAGAGGATGATCTTGAAGTGTTGCATTGTTTTTCAATGCTAAGGGAACTACGCTCTAAGTCCCCGGTGCCCTTGATAGAGGGCCCTTGGACTTGAGCTGAGACTCGAATCGTGAATTGAATGAATATGGAATGCTCATTAGGAGTTTCTCATTCCCAGGGAGTTCTGTTGTTTTCTTCTGTTTACACAATGTAAAGTGCTCCCTTAAGGCTCTTATGGTGGTCGTAGGTTAGGGGCCTTAAGGGCCCTTCATGCCTAGTAGAATGTGAGCTCTCTCTTCGCTCGATCTAAATAAAATGTATGTGAAGCCAGGGATTAGAGTTCCTCGACCTCAAGAAGAACGATTCATTGATGAAAAAGAAGTGAATGAATATGCATCAAAGCATGTGTGTTTGTGCGTAGTAGGAGGCTATGCGTTGAGCCGCCTTAAGTACCTTATAACGATTCGTTAAGAGACTCTTTGGCGAGTTTATGAATGAGTTTTTCTTTTGTACGAGTCCCGCGCCGCCGCGTCTTTTCTTCCGCCTTGGAGATGAACTCTGCTAAGATTCACTGACGAGTGGAAGCGTGGAGGTGAATGGAGTGGTCCGTTCCCAGCAGAAATTCCTTGACATGATGACATATTGACATACAGGGAACACATACGACGATGGTGAGGTGTTTCATCGTTAAGGGCCCTCCTAATCAGGAGCCCTATTGTTGACATTCCCTTATGCGTGGGAGCGGACGAGCGGAGATTGCGCCGCACCTAGGTGGTAACGGTTCCCGGTTTGGTTTCGGAGACTTCATTCAAGAGAATTTTAAGTTTTCGGTTCAAGGGAATTTTTTAGAACGTATTGGGCTGAGAGAGAATTTTTTTTTTGAAATTTCGGGTTGCAAGGGTTTCATTTTGGTGAGATTTCATTCATGAGAATTTTAAGTGTATTAAATTTGTAAAGTGTTGGATTGCAAAGGTCATGTGTCTGTCGCCAAGGAAGGCGGAGATGTTCCGGGGGATTTTTGTGAATGGTTTTGTTCTAAAACTTTGTTCTAAATTTTTAAAAATTCCCACGATGTACTTGAGATTTGATACGTTGAAGCGGGTCGGGTTAGAAAGAGAGAATTTTTTGGTTTTTGGAAAAGTGAAGTACTTTATTGGTGTAATATTTATTTACTTTTGAAAAAAAGGTGTTTTTTGAAAAGTCTGAGATCTCGGGTATCCATTTTTTAAAAATTGGAGGTGGTCAAGGCGGTGTGAATTTTGAAGGGAGGCCCGTCAGCCAGCGGTCTAAGATTCCTGTCGCCGGCACCTTGCTGCGTGTGACCTCTCCCCGTGTCCACCCACCTCCCTTAAGGGTACTCCTCTGACCGTTGAGGGCCCTGAGGACCGACCCTTAAGGTTTCCGCTGAGGGAGGACAAAGCCTTGTACAAAAATTCTTTGTCCGTTTTTTTAATTTCTGGGCCGGAAGAAACAAATAAAGTCATGTGAGATTTGGTCTTAAGGGGCCGGGGCCCTTTAACTTGACTAATGCTTCTCGTAGTGACCTTTCACAAAAGGGATTTCTCACATATTATCTTGAATGGAGAGCAATTTCCCAAGTTCTCAGAAGAGGAGCCCTTCCAGGAAAAGTGTTTTTCGAAGAAGACTCTTTCAAATCTTTTGTCTATTCTGACCTTACTCAAGGAAACAAAAGAGCTCAAATCGCTGCTCACATACTCCCCACAAGCGCTGAAGCGTTTTTTTTTTCAAGAAAAGATAAAAAGTCATTTTTCTTGGATGCAATTCAGAATTTTATTTTTCAAAGTCAAGTACTAATTCAAACACAATAAACTCTCAATAAGTACGTTCCAACATTTTCACAATTTCGTTTTTCAAAATTTAAAAAAAAAACGTTTTATTTTATTAAAATTTAATTTTAAATGACTCAGAAAGCTAATTCCTGTCCATATTTTCCAAAAACAAATAACTCATCAAATGTGAGTTTTGATTTTTTGTATATTTTTTTTTCTTCTAAATTTGATAAAAAATATTTTGATTTTGGTTTGTAAACTTATTTAGCTAACCAAATTTTGATTTTGCTATATTTTGAGAATGGATTTTTTTGGCGAAATGCTGAGAGGGATGATGGCTGGACGCTGGAAAGTTTTTCTGTTTGAACAGTTTACTCGAGGTTCTAATACATATGTTAAAGGGAAACAGTGAGGATATGCAAATGAGACTTGAAGATTTTGAGGACTTAAGGGGTCTAGGGAGCACTTAGAAAGATTTTTGAAAGGCAAAGATTTACCTTTGGATTGGAATTTGGTTTCAGTGTAACCTTTCGGCTCCTAATAAAATATCCCTTTTTGCGGCCGACATGACATGGAAGCAGGAGCTTAGCTTATTAGGAATGCATCATCTTGGACGTGGAAATTTTTAGAAAAGCAGAATAGAGCCCTTATTGTATTCTAAAATTTAGAACATATTAAGGGCTCCCTTCTCGCTTCCTGTTGTCCTCTTGTGACTTGTCTCTCTTCTAGTTAGTGGTCGTCCTTACGAGGTTGCTAATAAGGGCCTGTTTACATGAAAGGAGACGACCCTTGCCTCATTATTCATCGCAGCAGTTGACTCTTGCTAACTGCAAGGAGAGTTATGACTGCCAAGAAGAGAGGGCCCTTCATCTTCGTCAGTCGTTGCGGAAGGGCCTCCTTTTGATCTAACTCATTCTTAAGTATGTTTTCAACTCTCCTTAAGTCCTCTGAGTTATGACAATCTGGGCCCTTAACTCTTGTCATTTCATGCATAGTTGACCTCTAAGGACCCTATTGTCAGAAGATTGTTTGAATTTTTAGTGTGTGAGGGACATTCCAAAATTTGAAATCCTTAAAATTATCTAAATTTTGAAAATTGATAAGGCTCTCTAAGGGCCCCTGTGAATGAGATTGAGATCTAAATTGGTGGAAGATGATTTTCAAAAATTCGAGCTGTGATTGGTCCCTTATTTGTTCAATTCTCACATAATTGAGAAATATTTCTTTGACGGAAGGGCTCCTGAGATGGTGACTTTGAGATATGGCTTTTGATTGGTCGCTTTCTTCCGAGAAATCTTTATATTAGGTTAAGGAAACGGAGGAGACCCTTGAAGAGGTCTCTCAGTTCTTAAGGGCCCCCCAAGACGGGTATTTCGGGCCAAGGCAGGATCTGTTGCGGCAGGCCCTACGCCGTAACTCTCTCTAAAAAAAATTTCGGCTCTCTCATCTTCGGCATGTCGGTTCTGGAGTTGAAATTGACGGACCCTTGAGTACCCTTCGCTGGAGTGCACTTGAAGTTTTGAGAAGAAGCTTTTTGGCTCATAAAAAGATATAAATACCAAACGGAGTTATTGGAGGAGCGGTGGACCGCGGCGGTGTTGATTTTTGAAGAAATTCCTCACTTCCGCAAAGGATCAATGGAGTGGGCCCTTAAAGTCACAAGAGGCGAAACGTGATGACTTGGAGGAGTTAGATTTAAATTAGGTTTTAGTTAATTAGTCTGTCGGTGAGGGTCCTTGTCACTTCGTTAGATCTGTACAACACCTCCCTTCAAGGGCCCTCCTCTTCCGCTTTTAAAGTCGTAGTCTTGCTGGACACTTGAGCGAAAGCGAAAAGTTCACGCTCCATTTCTTAAGGGCCTCTAACTCCAAAACTGTTGACATTTTCACGGTCCCTTACTTGACTGGACATTACTTAAAAAAAAAACTCGAAAACCGCTAAAAGCCAAAGAGGTTTATTAGCTTCCAAATTTTGAATTTTGCAAATGACCACACGGTATATCATACAAATATAAGAAATCCCTGGACTTAATAATATTAATTAGTATCTTATGACATTTTCACGGATTAATTAGTTAATTAATTATTTTATCTTTTCTTTTGCAGGAAGTGATGAAGGGACTGGCCCTTGAGATTAAGAACAAATTTGAATTATACGTGGTGGAAAACTTCAGCGGCCCGGGGACAGGCCCGGGGAGTTTTCGACGACGACATCCGATAACGCTGGACCAAGTGGAGCCCATGGAGGAGGATGAAGGGGCCATCTTCGAGAAGTGGCTCATCTTTGACGACCTTGACCCCGCCGACTCACCCACCGACGTCCGGGATGTCGATTTTTAAAAAAAAAACAGCGTTTTCAAACACGAAAAACAAGTCAGGCACGTCCGAGGGCCCTGAAACGAGTCCCGGGACCCGGCTCATCCTCGGATTTTTAAGAGAAAAAAAATACCTGTTCACTGATTAGTTGTTAAAAAAAGCGATAATTAATCATAGTCGAAATTTCAATTAACTGAAAAAATCAACCACTTTAGATTTGGGGGTTAGGGGAGGGGTTCGCCATTCCAAGAGAACAAAATGCCGAAGACTTTAATTATTTAAATTTACACAGTATAACTTGCACTGGAGAGAGAATTTGTTTTGTTACACAAAATTTTTTCCTTTGTTTCGCTAAACTTAAGATTTGACTGCTCGATTCACTACACGGCGGGTTTATAATTTACTGGAAAATGTTAGTGTAATTAATTAATTAAGTAATTAGTTTGTAACTGACTGGCAATAATTAGCTATATATATAATTTTAGACTGTAAGATGAGAGATCAACACTCGTGTAAAATTACCTCATTCACCAAAAAACAGAAGACTTGTTCAACTAATTTCTCCTAATTCTAAAAATGGAAAAGTGTACAGGGAAGGGGGGGAGGAAGTTGTGTTTTTTTTATATACAATTACTTAAATTATGATTAATTAACAATTATTTAAAAAGTAATTAACTTTAATTAATCCACTTTGACATTACCTCGTTAAATCAAAAACTGAAAAGCCTGAAAAAATTAGAAATCATATCAACAACTTTACCTATTTGTAATAATTAGAAGAAAAAAAATTTAGAAAACGGAGCAAAAGTTGACGCCTAGGGAAACTTTTAAGGGGAACTGGAAGTATACGCTTTGAAAAAAAAAAGTTTAAAAAAAAATATTTTTTATGACAAGAAAAATCTAGACAATTTAGAAAATTCTGTGTATATTTAGAAAAGTATGAAAAAACTCTTCTTGTAAAAGTTCTGTTTTGTAATTTATCTGTTCAGACTCCAAAAACCGCTGTTTAAGTTCCGGGTCACTATTATGTAAAAAAAATAAGTTTAAAAGAAAAATCAGTCATCTACATGTGTAAGGACTTATGTGTTAGGGACTTAATTAGGGACACAAAATCGTTAATTAACTAGGAGTAATTAATTTTGAAGCGTGACAGAAAACGTAGTGATTAGTAGATTCTGCATGCTTTAAAAAACACTTCTAAGGGCCCCCTTTAAGGCTCCGTGCTATTCTTTGTTTTTTTGTTCGACTGTTAATTTTAATAAGAGGAATTTTGTTACTGTCCTCATTCCTCCACACCATAGACTTCCTTCGCGTATTATTATTCTTATGTAATTCTGTCTTAAAAAATGGGTATTTGACTTAAAAAAAAATCTGTTTAATTTATATAGTTTTTTTTTGTGGACTTGGTAAAACATTCCATCACACTACTTTCTTTGACTTTAATAAAAAAAATGGTTTTAATATACTTGAACGCTGGAATTTCTATTTATTGTAAAAGGAATTTTACTGTCTTTTAGTCAAGAGAGACCGGTGACCTCTGGTCAGGGTTCAATGACCTTGAAGCAGGGTCAAGTACCCTTTTAGTCAAAGAAGATGTGCTGAGCCTTGACAAGGTGGTAGTAGAGGCCCTTGCGAGAGATGAGTTCGTCGTGAGAGCCTGACTCGGCAATTTTGCCGTCTTCAAGTACGGCGATGTTGTCGGCGTGCTTAATTGTTGAGAGGCGATGAGCGATTATGAGGACGGTTCGGCCCTTCATTTCAGCGTCAAGGGTCTCCTTAATCAGCGTTTCAGATTCAGTGTCAAGGGCGCTGAAAAAAAAATTAGCGATCATCGAACTTAAGTAAATACAAGAACTTGAAAGAGTTGTAATGTTGTACTAGTCCAGGTTGCCTGACATTTAAATCAAGATTCTTTGAAAAGTTGAAAATTGAATATTTTTTTTCAAAATTTGATATTTTTTTTCAAAAATGGAAAATCAAAAAGCCTACCTTGTAGCTTCATCAAGAATTAGAAAGGCAGGGTCCTTGATAAGGGCTCTCGCAATAGCAATTCTTTGTTTTTGACCACCTGAATATTTTTTAAAACGTGTTCAAATATTTTTTTTTTTAATTTTTAAAAACTAAATTTTCAAAATTCCACTTCTACCTGAAATTGTGACACCTTTTTCTCCAAGAACAGTTTCGAAGCCCTTGGGAAAGGCTCTAATAAAATCGAAAGCGTTGGCCTTCTTCGCTGCCTCGAATACTTCGTCTGCTGTTGCATTGGGTTTGCCGTATCGAATATTTTCAAAAATACTTGTTGCAAAACTAGAACAAAATATTTAAAAATGGTAAGTTTTAACTAAAATTTCAAATTTTGAAAAACTGTTGAATGCGTTAATTTTATATATTTTTTTTCATACAGAATTGGCTCCTGTCCAATGACACCAATCATCTCGGCGTTTAGCTGCGTGTGGTCAATTTCCTGGACATTGACCCCGTTCATCATGACCTTTCCACGACTAGGAGCATGTAATCTACAACAAAACTTGTTTTCTAAAAATTAAAAAAAACGACTTTTCTAAAATAGTAGTTTTCTAAAACGAAGGGCCCTTACGCTTGGTACAAGCCCACCATAGTCGACTTTCCGGATCCAGATCCACCAATCAAGGCCGTCACTTTTCCGGCAGGGAGTTTCAAACTTAAGTTTTTCAGAACAGGAGGCCTTCCAGGGTACTGGAAGGTGACATTGATGAAGTCGACGTCCCCTTTGAGCTGGTCATGTTCAAAACGTTGACCAACACGGGGGCCCTTATCGAGCCTAATGAACTCTTGTACTCGAGCAAGGGACGCGAGCCCTTTAATTCCGACTCCGTAAACTTGGCTCAGATTTCCAAGGCTCTTCTGCAAAATTGAGCAGATATCAATTCGCAATTCAAATCAATTCCATCTCAATTTTGTTTAATGTTTAAAAAAATGTTTTTCAAAATTTTAAAAAATCTGACCTGAATTGTTTGAGATGCGACAAGGAAAGTCATTAAGTTTCCAGGCGAGAGCTCATGCGTCGAAATTTTCTGACCACCAAAGTATAGCAGCGATAGGACGATTCCATTAAGAAAGAGGTTTGAGCCCGCCTGGAAGACGCCGATTCCAGCGGCGAGTACAACGTTCTTCTCCTTGAGCTTCTCGGACTCACGCAGATGGAGACGGGACTCTGTATCTTCCATCGCAAACGATTTGACGCAGCGTATGTTTCCAAAGGCCTCTTCAGCGATGGAGGCCAAATAAATGTCCTAGAAGCGTCAAATGCAGCGTCAACGCAGCTCAAAAAATGTACAGCGTTTCTCGCTTTTGAACAGAAATGCGACATTTTTTGTTTCTGCGCAGAAACACAGCCTCCGTTTTTTGTCACTTAAGTTCTTGTTGTATTATATCATGTTTCAATTTGCGTACCGTTAATTAAGAAGGCATCAATTACCTGTCGCTGAGCTGCATTTGACATTTTTCTTAAAAATTGACCCAGCGTTGTCCCAACGGCTATCACAGTCGGAATAATGACGATCATGAACTTGGCAAGGGGTGGAGAAAGGAGGTAAATGGAATAAATGCATCCAATGCTCTAGAACAAACAATATTTTTAAAAAGTATTTATTATTATTGAATTTTCTAAAATCTGAAATTTTAAAATTGTATTATTATAATGAATTGAACCTTACTTGGCTAAAGGATCGTAGCCCTTGACTAAACGCTTGTTTAAAACAGGATTTGAACTCCTGTATGTCTGAAAAAAAGTCATGTAATATGAAAAAAAAATTATGGAAATTTTGAAAAAAAAAATAGTGAAATTTTATTTTGAATATTATTATATATTATTTTAAATATTATTATTGTTAGTGTGGGGAATTTCCAATTACCTGAAGTTAGACGACTCAGAATTTCACCGGTGAGTCGCACGTCGTAGAAACCAATTGATTGATTCATCATTGAAGTGAAATACTTATCACGAAGGGTATGTGCCATCTTTTCGGCAGAAATCGATAAAGCTAAAATGTAGGTAAATGTTGCTAGTGCCTGGAAGGAAGAAGAAGAATCGCTTGAGAATCGCTTACAAAATATGATGAGCTGTAAGAATGAACGCTTAATTACCTGCACCAGGTAAAGTTTAATGCATTTAAGTGTAGGAGGACCAAGCGTTGACACAAAGTCCTTCGCTGCAGTCGTCGTGAGGAGATCAACAAAGGTTCCGATCATGTGCGGTATTTGGATATTAATCCAGGCTACAATCAGTGCACTCTGTAGGAACCAAGTTCACAATTGGACTAATTAGTTTAATAAGTTAATTAGCTTAACTATTCAATTAACTAATTGAGTTCCTTTACTGAGAATGCAATGATGATGAACCACTTCTGGCTACAGAGCATGGACAGAAAGTCCTGCCAATCAACTGGAACGGGGTCATCTGACAACCTCCGAAATGGGCCACTTTGGTCACGCGGAGAGCTGCGGAGCCGGTCACACTTGGCCACTTGGGCTGACCGCTTGATGGCATACAGGGAAGCGACGCCGATTGACCCGTACTTGATGATACCCAAAATGGGCCCTTGACCTTTGACCCATGTCCCGATTTCTGGAGGAAGCTTCTTGAGGAAATGACATCGAGCGTTCAGTGTCAGTAGCCGTCCCAGCATTTCGAAGGAGCTTAATGAAGACATCGTTTTTACTGAATAAAATCGTGTCAGAGAAGTAATTTAATTAATCAGTCAATTGTTATTACACTTACGGTAGGCAATGGTCAGCCGAAGGGCAATTAAAAATGCACAATTTTATAACAATTAATTAACGCATTAATTAGCTTAAACTTTAAAATCCTTAACTAAATTAACTTGACGAAATCAACTGCATAAGCAGCCAGCTGATTTGACTGATAAGCATCAAACGTGGTTCCCGCTTCAGTCATTGAAATTCTGTTCTAAAATTTTAAAAAATCTTGGATAATTCGAATTCCATTAAATTTTGAAAATGTAAAGAATTTCGAAAAATTTCGAAAAAAAATATAACTTTGAAAAACTGAACAATTTCGAAATTTTTGAAGTAATTGAGGAATAGATTTTACAAAAGAAAATGATATTGGGGTCAAACGAAGGTCACGTAGCGATTTTACTGTTTCAATAATACTGTCGGTGTCTTAAACTAATTGGTCGAAATGTTGACAAATAGTAAACGCTCACTAAGAAAATTTAACCTACAAAGAAACTAAATTAAACTAATTGAGATTCACACCGAATAACAATTAGCTGCGAATTCGTAAATGTATGTAGTACACCACGTACAAAAAATACAAAAGAATTAAGAATTATAAACTGAACGATCTAATTAAGTACTAGGACGAGTTGTGTTGTGAGAGGAGAATTAATACCCGTTAATTGAAAGCACCGTGGCAAAAATTCACAAATCATAAAGCCAAACATTAAATCCAATCACGGTGCAGCAAAACGCTTGTTAACCTCCAAACCACCAATTACGGACGTGGTTGGGCGGAGTCTTCTTGCGTTTTCGCTTCCGCTTCCGATCCACCTGAGCTCGGGTCAAAGCTAGTCCTTCGTCGATAGCAAAAACGTTGGCATGACCGAATCGCCTGGAAGATTCAAACCATTTAAAGTGTAAAAATTATTGATAATTACTTGAAATAATTATATAATAAAAACTGTTAATTGTTAAGTTCTAGTTAATTTTGACCGGCTCCTCTCTTTCTCTTAATTAGTCTCCTACCTGTCACGCTCAAGTACATGAAGACTAGATTGCTTCGGATGCTGGCCGCCGCGGATTGGTGCGTTTGGATTTCCACTGCTGATTGCCTCCTCGACCCAATCCGAAAACGTTTGCCAGACACTCTTTCGCCGTGAAAATTTAATTTGTGGTGGTGTGCTGGGAGTGTGCATTGGTCCTACACCAATCGGAAGCGACGATCCAGTCAACATTGAAAGCAGCGATGCAGCACTCCTCATTCGGGCAGCCATTTGGATTTTTTGAACAAATGCCATGATCTGAGAATCCTTGGCGACATTTCCCTTGAGGAGCTGAGTGTAGTCGGGAAGCACTGAGGGTGACCAGTTTCTCCTAAGACACAAAGCGAATACTAAAACTGCACAATTTACATAATGAAGCATTTGATCTCTTACAGAAGAGAGTCGTATCCATCAGAGTGGCTCTTGCGAAAGTTTGCCAATGCCAAACTCTTGTTATTTCCTTTTTCCATCTTGTTCTCGTCATTCACCTATCGTAGAAAATCAAAGTAAGATTACCTTCATAATGAGGTTCAATGGAAGTATGGAGCAATTAACGATTAACTTAATTAACATACTGTTTTGGTTACCTTAAGATATGACTGAATATCGTAATCAATTATCTCAAGTCAATTATCTTTCATGGTTAGGCTTAACTAAAGTTAAACTTCGTGTTTACGTTATCTGAACGATGATCTTACCTTAACGATGATTTTAACAGCGGCTCTTACGAGGCTTCCTGGATCAATTTTTGCAGATGTGATTTAATCGTTGTTAATTGAATCGATTAACTTGCTCAATTAATTAATCCTAATCAAAATAAAAAATGTCGATATCGATAACAAAACAAATCCGAAACAATTTGACATTTGCAAAAACAGCTGAAATTTACCGCGCATCAGATTTGAACTTACTTGTCTCCATCCGGTCTCATAAATTATAATTACCTTGAGCTGCAAAATGCGGGAAATTTAAAATTCACAACTCAGTAAAACAAGTAAAAAAAATCTACATTATAGCTGGACAAAATCATTCAGAAATGGTATTCTCTATGATGTTGTTGTAAACAGTTTTTTGATTAAATTATTTATTGGGCTATGTATTTTTCAACTGAATCAACTAGAGTAGTTTTACGTAATTTTATCATAATTTTGTTGAAGATAAACGATTATAATGCCTGTATGCGTTGATGCCCATCTATGGTTTTTGAGTGATTCCGTGGTACTTGGAAGCTTTTTGACTTACCGAAGAGGTTTGGCTCTTGGCTCTCGGTCTCATTTTCTAAAAATTTAGAAAACCGTTTTCTAATAAAATCGGTTGTTCAAGTGCTAGTTTTGAAGGCCTTTGAAAAGCCATGGCTACCACCTCGAGTACCTACCAATACCAAGCACCGCGGCCACCGTTGGAGGCACCGCTCCGTGTCACACCACTGATTCGGGTAAGTATAGATAAAATGTTGTAGAAGGTCAAAGGCCAAGGTCATCTTCATGCTCCAATAGTGGCAGGTCGAAGGTCAACGTCAAATATGCTAATTACGCGAATCTTGTGCTTGTAGGTCAGTCGCTGGACACTGCTAGGCTTGGGCGTAATGTGGGGAATCCATCGGCAGCGAAAGCTGCACGCTCGTGAAGAGAAGATTCGAGCGATTCGTCACGCTGAAAAACCAGCGAAGGATGCCGCTGCTGCTATCGAAAAGGCTGCACGTTATCGAAGTAAGAAAGCATTTTTTAATTACCTGCGAAATTAACATAACAGAAATCATTGCAGAAGATTTATGAAGAAAAACCAATAATCCATTTCCATCCTTTTAGTATTCGAAGCAACATTACAAGCAACATGATAAAACTTGATATTTAACATGATAACTTCCATGCAAAATGATAACTTGATAACAACATGATTGTTATACAATTTCAAGGCAATTTGTTCGTTGACATTTTTCTAGTCAAGTCCTTTACCTCTGTTTAAAAATTTGAAAACGCTTAATTTTTTTTAATTATCCTAATTCGCGTTTTTATGTCAATTGCAGCCGAGATGCTTCAACTAGCCAAAGACACCGGAACGCCCGTACCGCCTAACTTCTAAAAAGCCCTTCAACCGAGTCCAATTAGTAATCGAGTCAATTGAATTTAGAATTCTTGTAAACCGAAAAAGCTTGAAAACGATGCGTGAGTAAAAGTGAATTGATAGTGTAAAATAAAAACTAAAATCTCCTTTATTTCACGACTTAACAACACGACGACCATTTTTTTCCCTTTACTGATTTGTAAGACACCAATCATGAGCGTTGACGAACATTTGAAGCCACGGTGAGGCCACGTCCATTTGACCCTTGAGCTCCTCCGGCATCCACGGCCACTGCCACGGGAGGACGCACCGTTCGGGGTGGGGCATCATGGCAAGGTGCCGACCGTCGTGACTCACGAGACCAGCGACACCATCTGTTAAAAAACCGTGTTACACTGCCCCGTGACCTTTTGACCTTAATTTTAGTCAGCCTTGTTCCGTGACCTTTGACCTTAGTTTTATAGTTAGCCTTACGTGGACTGCCGTTGGGGTTCATGGGGTACTCTTCCGTTTCCTTGCAGTTGTCATTGACGTAGCGAAGAGCGACACAGTTCTGTTTCTCAAGAGTGGCCAGCACCGTGGGCGTGGACTCGAAGCGTCCTAAAAACAATTTTTTTTAAAGTTAAAACTAATTGGGTTAAATGATTTCAAATTAAGCATTTAAGACAAATTTAAACATTTTTTTAATCCTATTTTAAACTTTTTTGAATTCTTTGCAAAACTTTTTGAAAACTTTGAATTGGGTCAAGGTTTCGTTACCTTCACCGTGGGCGACCCAGATCCCCATAACCGAACCGGTCATGTTCCCGAGCATGATGCTGTTGGTCTTCTCGATCCGCACCGCGGGGAACCGTGATTCGTACCGTTCGGACAGGTTGTGGTCCAGGAAGACCTCGGGTTCGGTCGGGACGTTCCCTTCCTG
>VYYI01002797.1:0-13847 GCA_021029175.1 Bilobella aurantiaca | reverse complement strand
AATTAATTTGCCAAACTGTCTCTGCTTGATTCGTCACTTTCACTTTCTCCAGCCAAATGTCACTCCCGTCTTACGCTGCAAAACCACAGGAAACGCTGGAAACACGCTTCCAGAACTCCCTTCCAGCCGCCCCACCGCCAACTCCCTGATTTATTACCACCACATCAAGGGCTTAACTTCTAATCCACTCCCTCGCCCACCGTTTTCCAGCATAAACCTGGACATTTGTGTACTTAATGAACACGACACCAAACAAGGCCATTCTATTACAGGAATATTTTGAGTTGAATTTTTTAATCATCCTCTGTCCCTAGCCTTGTGGTAGCAGGTCAATACCGAGAAAATCAAAAACCGAGAAACAAAACCGAGAAATACCTAAGGTCGTTCTCGGTTTTGGTGGTTCTCGGTTTTGGATTGACATTGACATGGAGCCGTCCTTGTGTAACGATCCCACTCGACTGACCTCGTGTCACACACTCACGATAGTAGTATTCCACTGTTCATTAATTTAAGCCTTTTCTATTAAAATCTTAAAAATTTCTTACTAGGTTATACTTTTATCAATTTTTTGTATATTTTTCATTGAGAGTATTAAAAGTTAAATGTTTCTTTAAATTATATTACTTTATGATGAAGTAAATGGTTATTTTTCGTTATTTCAAAAAAAAATGTTTGAAATTTTTTTTTCTTCAAACTTACTCTTCTGAAGTAGCCATTTTATACAGAAAAGTCGAGATTGTTATTGTTCCAACACAAAACCGGATGCAGCGATGCACTACCAAGGATTTTTTTTCCTTTGATCCCAACATTTATTGTCTAAATATTTTTGTTCCGTACGGTAAGAGCATGGCTTTCCTTTGAATTTCTGCTATCTTATTTCGGGAATAGATCAATGAGATTTGGAGGTCTTCTGGGAATTGAGCGGTGGCCATCGCACGTAGGCGCAAAGGAAGATGGAGGCAGGAGAAAGAAAGTAATCACATCATCATCCCAATCCCAGCTTCATTTATTGAAAATCTCAACAACGCGTGCCGAAGACTGCTGTTACCGACACACGCTACATTGCCAGACGCTCGCTGGCCTTTTCTGGTGTTCCAAATCCCACTTGACCTGACCCTAGACCAGGATTCGAAGGACAGGTCATGGGAATCACTGTTCGCTCAGCCCTCCACCGAAAGTCAACTTTCACTTTTTATTGCAATTGAACCCTACTGTTACCGTATGCTCAACTTTCTCAGGCCTCCCCTCAAAAGCAACCACTTCATTCTTTTTTGTACCAAATTCCTCCGGGACTTCGTTCTACAATTTTATTATGACAGTCATCCCACCCAGTAAACATTGTAATGACATATATTGCTTTACAAACTAACTTATGGCTAAGACTCGGCTTAAACAAAACAAAAAAAAACTCTTATTCGATTTATTTTTAATTTGATTTTAATTCGATGAAATTACAAATAAAACAATATATGAAAACGAATTATTCTAAAAGATAAAATGCTTGTTAGTACAATTTCGACGTAGGAATTTGCTGTATTTAAAAAAAAGGTTTATTACCGAAACTTAGAATTAATGTGAAGTTAAATATTCTTAAATAATTTCGTCCCCTAACCGTTCCTCTTGGACTTATTTTTAACGACGCTCTAAGACGTAAAGGTGCATTTGCATCCCTGTACGATAAGTGAAAGTGATGTGGGAATGCACCGGAGTCGTAATAATAATGACTACGGTGAGTGAAATGGGCGATTTGGGTTGAAACCTGTTGAAAATATGAAAAATCTTGTGAAAATAAAAGAAAGTTGGGAACGGTAGGTGAGTTTCGATTTTGTGTTTTTTCGTTGGGGTGAAAAGAGGGGTTGTCATTGGTGGAGGACCCCGCTCAGGCTCCGCCCCTTGCAAGTGAAAATGCGAGTGATGCTCCGCCCCTAAATGCCAACTGACTCTGAGGACTCCTTCCTCGGTGAATCTGGGCCTGGAAATATAGTTGATCTTATAAAGGCCGAAATGGCTCAAAATTGAATTAGAGGCCAACGTTTTAACAACAAATTCAGTTAGCCTCCTACACGCTTTCTCCTTATTCCAGACACTTTCACTCTCAGCTCCATCTCCAAGGACAAGAAAAGTGAAGCCAAGGCCTCCAATAATATAATTATACTTTCTCTAATGCAGTAATTCCATTATTAGGCTCCAGCTCCCAATTTATTCAGGCTCAATTCCATAACCCAATTTCCTCAAGATCCCAAAACCAAGAATAGCCCTTCTTCCGGGCCCTTTGTTGACACTTCAAATAGTGAGATCAAGGTGTGGAGCCAATTTCTCATACGAAATGGACTACAGCAGCTACATCAACCACCACCACCAAGCCTCGTCCTTTGACCCTCAGTCATTTGCAGGGAGTCTAGGGGTCACGGGGTCAATGGACTCGGCCCTCTCCAACTACGCTGACCTCTCCGCATGTGCCCAGGTAAGATAAACAGTTAATTCCTAATGCTAAGTTTTAAGAACGTTTCTATTTTAAAATGCGCTAGTCCATTAAAAATATACAAGTAGCTTGAATATTGAATGTCAAGTAGCAAGTGGACAAATAATTTAATTATTTAGGACCAAGATGAAAACAAAAAATATTCAACAAAACTAGCCTGTTTACAAAACTCTGCGATCTACAACACGGAAAATACTTCAAAACAGAGTTTAAATTCACAATTTCGGTGAATAGGCTTTAGAGAACGCGTCGCTTACCTTACAAATTGAGCAGTCAAAACTACATAATTTTGAATGCAAATAAATATAATTGTGATTAGAATTATTACCGATTTGACTAATTTAAGTATTATAAATTCAAGGTGGGCGGTTACCGATATGGCACAGGAAATGTCCGAAATTGTTATACAAGTTCTGCCATGGGTCCAGGTTCTCAATGTGGCGGTATGAGGCATGACCAAAGGCACCAAGCATTCCCCACTATGAATTTACAAGGTAATTAAAAACAAAATTTTTAATTATGCGGATAAATGTCAAATGAAAGTGTAAAAAAAAGTATAAGAATTAAGGTATGTGTAAAATTTAAATTGAATCCATTTGCGTTCAAAAAAAATGAGCCTATAGTCCGTAATTTCATTTCAGATTTTTGTGAAAAATGTCACCAAACCATGCAACTTTCTCTTTCCTCCTTAAACCAACATTTCATAAGCAAACGCTACCAGCAGCAATAAGAAATCTCAAAATTGAATCATGGTTGAGAGATCAAGTCATAAGCCTAAATGATGAAAATATGTATACAAAAATATGCAAACTACAGAATAGACTAAGTTAGAAAGCAAGTCAAGGAGAATTTCGAATTTAAGATTTAGGGGCGTGTTGCCACAAGGAAAGCCAAAGTGGTCCAGATGTAATCCGTTTCTCCACAAATTTCACCAAGGCTAAAAGTTTTCTCGAATTCTCTTGGATGCTTGCCTGGCTACGTTTAAGAGAGAAAGTTAGTGTGGTGCATACTTGATTGTCATCTTCGATTTCCCGAAGTGGTTTCTCAACTGTCTCGTCTTCCCCCAGAAAGTTGACAAATGGAAGAGGGTGAAAGTCCATGAACAGAACCAGACGGTTTCTTGTTCTGAAGACAATTTTCACGTCAGCACGATGGAAGGAGACCATTTCTCATCAAGTCCTTTGAGATATTGCAATCTCCTCTCTACGCAAGACACAGAGGAGAAAGCAGAGAGAAAGCACAGAAAACATGGAAGACAGGTCTCCCCTTGTCTTCCTGAGCCAAGGGCCCTTCTAATGCCTTTTATGCGTCCAAACCACCGAAAAACTGAATTTAAAACATTTATTTTTTCATGCCTCAATCACTCGCAAGTCGACCATGCCAAATTCCATCAAAAGCTACTTACAATTCTGACTTTAATAACTTCAAACATAAAAAAAAAGTAAAGTAATGAGCCCTACCGCACAGCTAAATGACTGTTAAAGTTACTTTCACACATAAATCTCCTATTACAGAAATAGAATCTAAAACACCTTTACTTCGTATTAAGTACTTAATGCTATTTTATTCTTTCATGTTTTGATCGATATACTTTTTTTGAATGGGAAATTTAAAATTTTTGAATACGCAAATAGGTCTATGAACTCGGCTAAGTTCAAATTCATGGTAATTGAAAAATAATAAGAATTTTTTTGGGAAAATTAGGTTTTACTTTACATGCCCATTCGACAAAAAAAAATGAAACGAGATTTTTCAAACTCGTTTTAAACAATTAAATAAATTAAGTT
This sequence comes from Bilobella aurantiaca, assembly GCA_021029175.1. Taxonomy (NCBI): domain Eukaryota; kingdom Metazoa; phylum Arthropoda; class Collembola; order Poduromorpha; family Neanuridae; genus Bilobella; species Bilobella aurantiaca. Next base: position 9,578 of record VYYI01002797.1, on the reverse strand, counting down.
ACAATTTGTTTGGTGGTCATGAACTTGTAAGTCACGTGGAATACAATATTCTGGATCGACGGCTATTTTATATTCCTGTGTTTGTTTCTTCTCGCAATATGGTTGTTTGAGTTAAACAAATTTTTAAAACAAATGTTAGTTTAAGTTTCTTGTTTAATTTACATATTGTGCTTGTTTTAGATTCCTCGCATCACCTCTTTGCAGCTGCAAGTTTAAGTTACAAAATGTATGGCGGAGATGCGAGTTCCGTTTTGACAGAGAAGAGAAAGCAAAGAAGAATTCGAACCACTTTCACATCTGCACAACTCAAGGAATTAGAACGAGCTTTCCAGGTTAGTGTATTTATTTTTTATTATTTATTATTATTATTATAAGTTTAATAACGTTTATACAGAAATGATTTAAATAGAAATGTATAGCTAATTTTGGACTATTTTAGGAAACCCACTACCCTGACATTTATACTCGGGAGGAAATAGCCCTAAAAATTGACCTCACTGAAGCAAGAGTACAGGTAAAAAATCCGAAATTTCAGTTTTTTTTTTGGTTTTCTGATGCATAGAAAACAAAATGTTACAATTCTTTTGAACTACGCTTGAAATAATAGCTATTGTTAGCGCCATAATATAGAATTGACTTTTCAAGTAGATTATTTTTGGTGACGTTGCTTTTTGCATGAGCTAGCAGATGCGTCGAATTTGACTTTAACGTCCATGAAAATCAGCGTCAGTGGGAAGTGAAAGTAGGTTCGTGTCCCAATGGAACAATTTCGCGCCGTCGCTTGTGCATGAGTCGTCGTAAATGTTCCCAGACACTGTAGGAGCCCTTCGTAGCGAGGACTTAAGGGATTTTCCCTGAAGAACAAAAGGCTCGGAAGAAACCATTTTACTCCCCAGTGAATTCCTGACTTTGCTAATTTCCCAGTTGATTAACAGTTGATCGCTTCCGCCCTTGTCGGCCCTGTAGGTCCACGTGTAGGTACACTGGGTACTTCCGAATGGCACGTGTCGGTGAAGGACCCTATCGAATTCCACTTCGGCACTTACGCACCCTTGATTATCATCACACCAGCGACCAGCAGCCTCTTCCTGCCGACTCCCACTTTTGCTAGAAGGCCCAACATTTGCTCGTTCTAATCAATGGCACTAATTGAAAAGTTAAGAGGGCCCTTTTCGCTTAGATCTGAAGTGCTCTTCCCTTTCTGGTAATTGAAAAGGTTGTCTGATGTTTATGGGATGTCACCCTGAGAGTTGAGGACGATTCATTTGCAGGGGGGAGGAGATATTAGAATCTGATGAGATGATCATCTGCAGCGTCTGAGCGATTAAATTGTGTCTCTCGCCCAAGAAGGAATTATTCGCCGCAAGTTCTGCCAAGTCCTCCTTTGCTGAGGCTGAGGGACGAGCGACGGGAAGGTAGGGGTTCGAGCGGCTTGGGATGGGATCCGGGAGCACTTAAGAAAATTAGAACTCAAATATCGCGTCCTGTCCTCTCGTCTATCTCTGTCTTCCCAAAAACTTTCCCTTTCCGAAGGGATCCCAACCGCACAAACTTCCCAACTCCCCGTTCACTACTTTTCTAATTGCAATTTGGAGAGACAGAACTTCCAGAAGGGAAAGAAAGGAATCATTTTTATTTAGAAAGCAGTTCCAGCCATTCAGCCCCCCTAATTACGACAAGGGAAAAGTTATTTTGTCGCTCAAACACGAAAATTGCTCCAATTTTCTTAAGAACTTTCACTTTTACTTTCTCTAAAAACCAAACTTCCCAAATTTCGAAGATCGAAGCCACCACAACCTCCCGCAGCCGTGACATCTTACCAAATCGATTCTACTCAAAGTGGAGCTCTGAAAATAGCGTTGCTTTTATCCGGTGGAAATAGATTGTTGATTTAGAGTTTTTACTTACAAAACATTTAATTTTGTTAGTATTAAAATAGGATAAAATTCATGCTAATTTGCCTTTGATATTTTTTTTTCTCGAGTTTCGAATTGATGAGAAATGAAAGTGCAATCATGAGACTCAACTTTCAGAGTTTTCGAAAGTGCTTTCTTTTTTCTCAATCCGATTTTTCAAGGTTTATTATTAAGTGGATTTCTTCCTAATTACGTTGTAATCTTGTGATCTAGTTTGGGCCTGATCATGATAACTTGTTTCAAAAACGATTAACGAGTGGACGCTCCGCTAGTAGACAAGGACTATCATTGTTCCCTGATTTTGTAATTTATGAATTTTGGCAAGTCGTTAAGGGGCCCTTAGTAAGGGCCAAATGAAAGTTAAAGTGGAGTGGCTCTGGAACATGTGGTCAGAGGGAGTCCCTTCTGGAGCAATGATAAAGACATCAATATATCCTGGACCTGTCAATCGCTTCATAAGGTGCTCCTGGAACCGTTACGGCATGGACACGGTGGGGTCCCTTCAGGAGCCCCATTTCAATTCAAAGGGTCTCCTCATGATCCTTAACTTTCCCTTTTCCTCTTGAGCAGCATGTCGCCAAAGGGGTGATCCTCATTAGCCTCAGCATTCTAACAGGGCCACATGCTACTATTTTCTTTCAAAACACTTTATTCCTTTCTCGTTAAGGCCCAAATTCTAAGACTACAACTTGACTGGGCTTTCCCCGCTTTCTCTCACTTGAAAGGGAAGAGCTGCGGGTGAAAGTGCAAGGGCTCTCTCCTGAGCCCTTATTTTGAGTTTTGATGAAGTGTCAATGTTTGCAGAAGGAAGTGAATTAGTAGCCTCGTCGCACGTGGTCGTGGATCAAGATTGATTCCTGTTTTTTTGCGTCTGTTCCTGAACAGAGGGTGTAAATTTGCTGAGTCAACAATGACAGGTGGCAATAAAACTTCCTTTGGATCTGGAGGATAGTAAAACAGGGCTGGAGAATCGCTGGAGAGGTTGGTTAGGGCGCTGGAATAAAAATGAATAGGAAATGGGCTGTAACGGGGGTCTTTCTCCGGCTTAATCCCAAGTATAAATATCCCCTCTATTAAATATTCAACTTAACGACCAACAACTTTCTCCTGCTACACAAAAAGAAAATGGAGGAGTTGTTGAGGCGAGGCAGAACAAGTTGTTCACGTTTGTCACTCGGAGGGGCCCTTGAAGGGTCCCTGTAAAACAAAACAAACAAAGGATGAGGCCACCTAATGTCACATTTGACACAAACAATCATAAATCTTGTCGCTTTCATTTAAGGGAATACAATGGGAGTAAATGTTAACCAGGGGAGAGGACATTTAGAGAACATTTTTGTGTGTGTAATTTTCAAGCTTAAAAATGTTTCAAACCTTGCAAAAGCTTCACCTAAACTTAAAAATTTAAACATAAAACTTTCAAAATGGCCTAAGACAGACTAAAAATCGTTTTTGACTTTTAGAAACGTCAGACAAGCTATATTGTCATAAGCAAAATGCTTTCTGCATTCTAATTCATTAGTCTATTCTATGGTATTCAAAAAAAAACATTTTTTTAAACGATTTTTTCTTAACTTCCTTCCAGGTTTGGTTCCAAAATCGCCGTGCCAAGTTCCGGAAGCAAGAGCGACTGTCCCAGCAGAAGCAGAGCTCAAGCAGTAACAGTTCCAACGGTTCCACGGGATCACAGGGAACGTCAAATAACAATGGAAACGGTTCCGGAGGCTCAGAAAACGGAATTATCGTTTCAAACGGAAAGTCGTCAATGCAGTCTTCGGAAATTAATGGAAAAGCATCCAAAGAGAATTCCAAGCATCCGGATATCTCAGGTAATTTAAAAGAAAATGAGGAATTTCGGCAAAAACAATTAAAAATGTTTTATTTAAATTAATTTAGTGTATTTTGTCTTGAAATCGAGTCACTTGAGAGCTATGAGTTAACTAATGTCGTCTAATGGTCGAAAATTAAGCGTTTTCTTCAATAACATTATTGCAACTTTCTCTGTAAGAAAGTCTTTCTGAATTGCTAAAGCTGACATTTTCACCTTCACTATAGGACCTGCTAAGCGGAAATTACAACTTTCTTTATATGAATTACTAATCCAGAAATTCTCACTTTTTCTTCCTCAATCAAAGCAGAAATTATCGTATTCAAATTTAGGAGTTGCTAAAGTAGAAATTAATTAATTAATTAAATTTAATTAATTCTCTTTATGTATTGCGAAAACGGAAATTTTTAACTTTCTCTTTATTGAAGCGGAAATGACTTCAAGGGCCCTTGAAATTATTTAGTTTTTGGGTGATTATGACGCGGAGGTGGAGTGACACTTTCTTTGTCCAGGTCCATTGCTGCTTGTCCATTTGGTAGTTGGGGTGGAGATCATAAATATGTGCTGGAGAGGCTGGAGTCGTATAATTCCTTGCCACCAGTTCCTGCTCAGATGCCATAATTTCTTTGCCACTAGGTTTTATTTTCTTTCTGCCTGGCATCATGTGCCAGCTTACCAGCCTTCTTGACGCTAATAGAAACAAACGATTCGGAGGAATTTGGGCCTCAATTTCGGAGATTAAACTCCGCTTGTAAGAACAGCGACGATGCAAGACTTTCCCCTGCCTTTCCCACTTTCCCCTCCTTTCTCTTGCTTCCTATTGTTTGAACAAAGCGATCACTTCTGGCTATTCCAAATAACATCAAATTCAGCCTTGAGGCAGCCGGCCACAAGGAAGCGGTGAAAGTTTCGAGTGAAAGTCGAATCAATCCTTTCCCGCAACTGGGAACTGCGACGTTATATCCTTGGGGCAACATTCATCCGCTAACAAAGGGCCCTTAAGTATTAGTATTCATTAAGGGAGTATCGTACTTTAGGGAGACGTCAGGCTTGGCATAATTTCACTTACTGGAATCAACAGGCAGTAACCATTGTACTGCCAAAAACGGGCTCCGCCTCGCATGTCGATACAAGTTAAATTAAGTTTTCAATTAAAAAAAATCAACGTTAATTTTCCATAAACAGCTTACGGAATTTATATTAGAACGAATACGCTTCTGCGCTTCACAACAAAGCTTTTCAGAGTGTTATAGAATATTTTTCAGCAATGCTTGAAACCTAACCGAAAAAATAACACAATTGAAATAAAATTAAAATTGCACGAATGATTGCGTCGCTTTGATTTTGATCATCTTACTGTGATTGAAAGTGTATGATTTTTTAAAAATAAAATCGTTTTTCCAGTATTAATTCAGAGTGAGCGCTCCAATGTACACAGATGCTCTTGAAGATCATATGCGTTTCTTTAGAATGTAAAACATGAAATAGGTTGGTGATTGATGAGCTGATTTTACTCGAAACATGATTACTGACATTTGGAAAAGATGAAGTCGCTGGTACTTGATTGAAAGGAGTAACCTTGTCAAAGGGTTGAAAATCAATCAATCAATATGGTCGTATTGAACGAAAAAAAAAATCAAGGCTTTGATTATTTCTCTTCTGAGTGCTGCTAACGCTGAACGAAACATAACTATAGAGTTACAATAAACTTAATTAACTAATTGAATTGACTTTGATTAACTTGCAGGACTTGGGAAGCTGCATCACAACTGCGGAAGCTCCAGCATCTCCTCCCCACGAGGAAACCAATCACCATCCAAGTCTCCAGCGATTCCTTCCAGCCACTTTCCGCTCATGCTGACTTCGAATCCGTCACCTATCTCATCAACATACTCCCTTGCGGCCAAGGCCCTCTTCTGAGAACCCTTATACTACTAATTACGCCATCCACACATTATTTTTAAATAATTAACTGTCGGACTTTAAAAACTCACAGTATGCGTTAAGCTGCCGTGTGGTCATCTGCTAACTCTCAGATTTTGTGTGTCGATTTAGTCCGTCTCCACTCACTATCCCAGATTCAGATTTTTGTAGGACAATACAAATGCTACGGTGGGAGAAGATGAGACTCAAAGTTGGAAATTAGCACATGACCACGCGGTATTCAGCTCTCCCTTTGAATCTCATGTAAATCTGGGAGAAAGCATAGTTTACAAGTTATTCTAAAACTGTAAAAGTTAACCATTTTAAAAAGTGAACTTTCGATAATTGTAATGCTACAAGAAAAGACTTTCTTCAAACTACTCTTCTGTAGAAAGATGACTTTTAATTACAAAAACTTTGTGATCGTCATAATTGTAAATCAATTATAAATTTTTTATTCCCAAACTGTCAAGAGTGATCACTGGAAATTGGAAAAAAAAAACGGGAATGGGCTCTTAATTACTTGTCCTGTTTTTTTTTTTGCTTTTACAATTATGTTAAATTTAAAGTTTGATTTTTTAAATGTGAGACGATTAACACAAGTAAATGCTAACAAAATAAAGAAAAAGAATCGGAGGAAAATCAGCGCGCTTAGGTTATAATATCTACCTATATATAATATCTATTCTAGTTAGCTTGAGACGACACAATATTCCAGATCCAAGCGTTGTTGTTACCGATGCTGCCAGTACATTGATGTTAGTGTTGCAGTCCGCAGCACCGGTCTCGGATTTCCTCGAGCATTTCAATTTCCTCGTCGTCCAGTTCGTCGGTGGAGTTGAAGCGTCGACGCTTTGATTCAACGCGATAAACGAAGTCCTCTTCATAGGCTTCAGCGATTTTCCGTTTGATGCCCTGTTGAGGAATCGGCTCCAAAATGACACGTTTTGCCCTGGGTTGATGGTCCAAACCGTCCTCGTAGGTTGCAGCGATTTTCCGCTTGATGTACTTTCGAGGAATCGGCTCCAGAATGACACGTTTTGCCCGTGGTTGATGGTCGAGATCCTCCTCGTAGGCTTCAGCGATTTTGCGCTTCACACCGCGTTCCGTGTTCCCGACTCCCGTAGCCTTTGGAACTCCTGCAGCGTTAGCTCTGCTTGGACCGACAACCCGCCGAACGATCGGAAGAACGCGCTGAATCAATTCTCCAGCCAGCTCCATTCCAAATTGTTGGTGAATTGGTGCACAGTCAAAACGAAACAGTGTCCAACCGAGGATCCACTGCGTAATCACTTGGAAGCCAAGAATTACTGAGGTTTATATAAGGGCAAATTATCGGGCCTTAAGCTCCGCCCACAATAATCCGTAAATACTTTATAGGTAAAGGATTATAACTTTCCCAATTTTGAGTAATTTTAATTAAGGATCTGATCTACCTGTCCTTGCCGTGGGTCGCGTAGCCTATATCAAGATTTTGACCCTGATTTTCAGAACACGGTTGCTGGTAAAAGTGAATTATCAGTTAAGAAATTTTTCATTCAGTCATTGCTTCTATATTTAACTATAAATTAAATAGATAAAATAAGTGATAAAATCCGGATTTATGGACGTTCGCATTTCGGAGACGTTTCTAGTTCAAAAATTTCGAAAAGGCAAAAGCTTTTCTACTGCATGGTCATTTGAGAGATGCCAGAATTTTACCTCAATTTTTTACAATGACTAATGGACGAAATTTACCAGCCAAAAATATATCTAATTGTTCATGCGCCGCGCCTAATTACTTTTATTGAACTTTTTACGCTTTATATGTAAATTTTCGGATTTAAAAATGTGATTGTAAATGATAATCAGTCAAACTACAATTTTTGCCACCAACGATTTACAATGAAGCGATTACTTCCGCTAATGGCCCGATACTGTGATGACACGCGACAGCTAATACTACATAAACAAACGCAGGTTTTCAATCCGTTAAGGCAAAGCCACCGCGTTGATTTTTATTCTCATTTTACAGGTCCCTAGTAATTCTCCAAATTAATTGTCACGTCGAAATTAGCTCGACAGCTTAAAACAGCGTTCGTATCCGCTATTCTCTTTCCTGGAAATACATTCTAGATCCCGAATCAATAACGTGGTAATAGAGGCGTTCACAAATTACGTTTACGTATTTACTCTTTACGTCAAATATTTTGTCCAGTCAGTCATTTTCTAAACTTAAAGAAACCCTTAAGTACTCCTACAAGTTCAACAATTAACAGTCATAAATAGGGTATTTCTCGCCAGAATTGTGAATTTTTAGGTTAAACGATTTTCCTGGATATCACAGTGTTTCACACCTGCCTGCCTCAACCCCCACCCCGTCCTTAACACAAGGAAAATAAATCTAAAAAAATGGTTTTACAAAAATGATTGTGAGAGGAATGTCAACGATTTTAAATAAACGATTAAAGTGAAAAAAAATTCTTAATAGTAACTGAAAATCATCCCCTTTTCGTTGTTTTTGTAGTTGTAATTGATTGTTAAACGTTAAATATGATTGATAAAAATTCAAGTTTCTAAAGTTAGCGTAAATTACCTTATCGTCAGCCTCCCCTTAACAGAAATTGATTGACTTTGTGTACTTGTGCCTTTTTCCTTAAAATTAGGGTTCACAAACTGGGCTTTAAGTTAAGGGATATATTAAAGTCTAGTAAACTTAATTAGTTTGAAACATTCGTAAATCTTAAAATAATTAACTCTTAATTAGTTACACTCTAAATTATTGAAAATGGAGGGAAATGCTAGTCTCATAGATTCCGTTGCCTTGGGCCAAGAGCACTTGATATTGCTTAGAAAATGGGCTTTGGAGGAGAATTTGCTGCGGGCAGATGCTGGAAGGTGCTGGATCCTCCAGGACGGATGCTGGAGAAGCATCTTTTGATCTTAGGAGCGAACTTGAAGGAGCATGTTAGCAAAGGAGGAGTTAGTGAATTTGAAGTGTCGCTTGTCGTAGAACTTGAGAAGCGCAGGGCTGTAAGGGTGGAGTTCCTTAAGGTGAACGTAGTGCACTTCCGGTTCCCCGGTTGTGTGTCCGCACTCTTCGCATACGTAAACCTTTGTTCTGCGTTCCTTGTAGGCGTATTGGTGCTGCATGCCGTGAACCTTGAGACAGTGGGATTCCAGGCTGCATCGCTGCGTAAAGGACTTCTCGCACAAGTTACATTTGTAAGGCCTCACCCCTGCAAACAAAAAATGTCACAATTCATTTTTTTTTAAATCATCAATGTCGCTTCAATCTGTCTAAGGTAACGTTTTTCATTCAATAGATTTTTTTGAATTGTTAGATTTCGTTGGATTGAACAATTGAGCTGATTTCAAACGACGATTTCAAGAACTTTTTTTTCTTTGAAAATTGAAATGTAACATTGACACTTGAAATACTGAAAATTAGTCAGCGGCTGACAGTGGTGTAAAGTACAAAAGAAATTATTCCTATTCCTTGTTCCCTACCTACCGCCACGATTTTTAGAAATTTATTCAAGGGCCTCCTGCAGGGCACTTCAAGAAGACACATGAGTATGGAATCCTGGAAGAAATGCTAAGGGTTCGTACCAGTATGTGTGCGCGTGTGGCGTTTGAGGTCAAAAGTGTCGTTGAATCCCTTGCCGCAGAAGGTACACAAGTATCGCTTGACATCGGAGTGACACTTGAGGTGGCGGTTGAGGAGTCGTTGTAGATTGAATGCCTTCCCGCAGATTCGGCATGCGAGCTTCCCGCCGCTGCCATTGTGGGTGGTTCCGCTGCCGGAAGCGGCTGAGCCCGTGGAGAGCGAGCTCTCGGTACAGTCGGAAGAGTTGTCCTCACTGTGGTGACTGTGGGCCTTGATGTCGATGTCGATGGAGTGTCGATCGGGAGAGTCGGCGACCATCGGG
>VYYI01002796.1:0-13847 GCA_021029175.1 Bilobella aurantiaca | reverse complement strand
GGAACACATGCATGTTAACATAGAAAATTGATTCCGTCTCAAGCAACGCTACTTTTCATTCAAAACGTGTGGACGGAGTGGTCTTTTCCGGAGCTCACTCCAAAGCGAGGGAAGAACGGCGTGGAAGAGTATATGCTCATAAGCTCCTCTCTCATTTACTGTGTACAGAATTGAAGATTATATAGAATGTATCTATGTAACCCCGCATTCATATATTATTTCCCAGCTGTGCTCAATCCCCCACACAAAACATTCCATCAGGCCCGCCCTCGTTGTGTAATTCCGTATTTCCTCAGCCATGTCATCCCGCTCACCAGTGGTGACAGGACGCCGACACCACACTCCGGATTTTCCAGCTTTGATCTCCTTCAGTGAAGAAAGGGGAAATCTCAGGAACCAGTCATGCCTCTCACGAACAACTACTACGAGGACAGATGACAGATATGTTCATCTCAGTCAGTCAGAGCAACGTATTTGCACAGGAAAAAATTACATTCTCCTCCGCACACATTTCCATCCCATTTCCACCACTGTGGAGCTAGAACTCACAAGTTTTAATTGCCCCATTTTTGACGAGGGCCACATGCGTGTTCGTCCCACGGTTGATCCTATCACTCTCAACCGTTCTCGTGTGAAGATTTACCATCAACTGGTTCTTGAGCGTGTTGCTCAGCGCCGGATCATTGCATCTTGATCTTGCATGGAGGGGGGCGGGGTAGGGGGGTGACGGTTTGGATCCCCGCAGCAGTTTGCAGAAAGCACTCCGGAAGTGGCCGTTGAAGAAGGCATACAGGATGGGATTGACGCAGGAGTTGGATGCTCCCAGCCACTGAGCTATCGGCAAGGCCAAGTCCAACACGTGCTCCTCCAAACTGCTCAGCTCCGACGGGATCAACTTGAGCCTCACAAAAATGGCGTAGAGCGGGAGCCAGCTGGCCACGAAGGCGACCACGACGACGACGACCATCTTCAGCACGCTGGCCTTGGCCCTCTGATGGATGAGCACTGTTTGGGACACGCTGGAGTCGGTGGGGACGCGGCGGTGCCAGACGCGGAGCCAAATGCAGAAGTAGCAGAGGCTGATGAGGGCGAATGGGAAGAGGTAGAAGAGGAACAAGTTCACAATGACAAAGTACACATTCCCATTCAGTCGAGCCGGCCAAGTCTCCACGCAGAACAGCAGGGAGGGTTGCTTCTTGTCTGCGTTGGACAGGTCGAAGTAGAGGAGCCACGGGAGGGCCAACGTCGCCGCCCACATCCAGATGATCACCATGATGCGGCGGGCGGAGCGCTTCGTGATCTGACGTCGAAGTGGGAACCAGATAGCCGAGAACCTGGCCGTGAGACAGAGCACACACACCCGCGGAAGGGTATAGAGTAATTATTATTAGGCCCCAATCCACTCCGTCGTCCCAACCCATACCCGAATAAGAGGGAAGTTTATGGGGTAAATGGGGGGAAAAAGGAAACACTTGTACCTGTCCGCCGAGATCGCAACGAGGGAGTACACGGAAGCGCACACTGCAACGCCTTGGACATATGGAACGGCCTTGCACAGCAGCCATCCCATTACCCACGCTGAAAAATAAATAAATTCAAGTTGACACATCATCCCTTTTAGTTTTAAAACATGTCGAAGCACGCTCACTAACTCCCATTGTGGAGCTCCGTGTCTCCGGGGAATCAGTTGAATGACTGGGTACAGCAGCAGCTTTCGCTAGAAGTCACTTCCGTATTGGAATAATTTAATGAGGAAAATGTCCCTTACTGACGCGTGTGGGAGCAGTACAACCCTCGGAACATCAGCGCAACTCTATTTAAAATTCAAATATTCCGGAAAGGCTCCCTTTTGCATCCGAAATCTAATGGATTTTCTTGGAGACACAACAAGGTTTTCAGTTACTACTTACTACGTAATCGGCTTTAACAGCAACAGATGGTTGCTTTGGTAGCGTGCACAAATTACGTAACGCCCTTGGGGTGGGTTGTCCTTCGAGAGGCCGCGTTATATACTGTCCGCGCATTCATATAAGCCTATATATGTTAAAAAAAGCGTTACTGTGGTAGGTGGTGGGTAATTTTTTCAACTTTTGGCGCTACGTCATTTATGCACGATACCTTTGGTCGTGCTCACAGTGGTTCATGGTTCATGGCATGCCATGACCGTGTCGTTACTACAAACTCGTCAATTGGATGTAAGATGGCATTAATTCCGACTAAATTATTCCGCTCGGAAATTTAAAAAAAAACATTTTCCATTGGAATCTTAACGTATTTAAGTCTGTGATCAAGAGTCAACTTTTTGTCTTGTTGTAGGGAGAACAAAGTGGAATTTGAAAATTTCAAAGCAGTACAAGTCGAAGGTTGAAAACCAGTTTAACAAGGAAATATAAACTTACGGACATAAACGTTGGATATGAGAGTCGGGGGGAGGCAGAACGTGAGGACGAGCAGATCCGCCAGGGCTAGGTTGAGAATGAAGTAATTGGTGACAGTTCTCAATTTGGGTGTTTTGGCCACAATTGCAACGACAAATGTGTTGCCAATGAGCCCGACGAGCATAACGGTGATGTAACCGATGAAGAGGATGATAATGACGGCGGGTGAGTGTCGCAAAGGGGTGGCTGTTTCCGCTTGAAATCCATCCAGGGTCCGATCTGCTATCCCGCCTGCCCCGTCGCCACTGTTGATGTCGGGTAGCATGTTGTACGCCCGAGACTCAGCCTCCATTGTGATCACTTAGACTTGTGAGGTGAGGTCGTCGGTGCGAGTCATTAGATAGTCTCCGAGATGAACCATTGTGAAAATTTAGTTACGGATGTGCGGCCGTCTTGCTCATTCCACAAATGTTTTTAAACGGGCCCCTTCCTGGGCAATGGCTTCAAGGCAACATAAATGGCCAAATTAAAAGTCGAGGTCCCGCTGAATGGCCCGGTTCTGGGCCGCAGTTGAAAATGTTCGTTGGCACCTGACTGACCACCAGAGTTGTAACTTTTGCTCAAAATAAGTCTCACAACGAAATTCTTGTAAATTTACACCTTAATTATTATTACTATTAATTATTTTGTTAATTATTATTAATTATTATTATTATTATTATTGAAGTACGCAGGAAGGTGAGCGATAATTGCAGGTGTAGTATTGAGCTTGGCCAAACGGCAAGACTCTTTGCGTGCTACAGAGAGACTTATTGGGACTTGGACAATTCGGAGTTTGCCCGGGTCTCCGAGAAATCCGGGATGTGCGAAACTCAATATTATATTTCGGATCACGTTTTAAATGCTTTAGTAATACACAGTAATTCAAGTAGCAATCCCAGCTGTGCCGGCTGCTATCTTTGGTCTTTGCTGTGATGTCAGTCGTGTCCAGAATAGTTGAGAAGGTGAGCAAGAGGAAATACAATAAATGTCTACTTTTATGCTATTGTAATGCAGTGGGTGGAAGTATCATGATGATGTTGACAGCAGCTCCACCGTCGGTACACTGGAGCCGCTGGTCTTCTCCCCCACTTGTTATACTTTAGAGATAGAGGAACCCGTCTGAGGACTGCTGGCTTTCCCGGAGCCGTTGCGAGAGGAAATAAATGAAGGGAGGTTTTCACTCTGTACCCCACTTTCTTTCCAGGGCGTTCCTCCATCCAACCGCCGGACCCAGGACGCACTATTCTCCCGGTCGGGTTAACATGATCCAGAGTCGGTAGCCAGTGGTAAATTAAGCATTTGGGTGAAATGGACGTGAAGACCAGAACCGGCATGTAAGACCGGAAACAATCGATACAAGGAAGCGGATTTAACTGAAAATAGTTAATGAGCAGTAATTGCCAAACAGCGTTTTATGCCGTGGAAAATGGTAAAATATGTGAGATTAAAGTATGATTGCGGCAATATTTTACAAGCTTCTATTTTGAACTAGCATGGCTCTGCAACACTACAGTAGAAGCTATTCCACTCCTCTCGGGACCGGGAATTTTCGACCGCCTTAGAGCGTCCCGTATTAAGGAGACAGCTAAACACGGACTTTGCACCTGAGGCGGGAAATTTATGTCTGCATTAAAGAGTGTCCGTATCAACGTGGGCCGGGTAGGCGAGCCTCTCCTGTAACAAGAATGGCCATAGCTATAGTAGCTACGATGATTTCTGTTCCGCATGCCATTAATTTTTTTTTAAGTGTTGGATAGCAATCAAGTATTTGTAGGCATACTACAGGTTGTCCACATATTGCGAAAAGTGGAAGTGGTGGAGGCTCTGAGAGTCCACGGATATCCTTGGATGATGCTAATATCTAGTCTTTTTTTACTTTTAAGGGATGGGGCAGTGCAAAATTGTGGAAAAAGGGCTATACAAAATATACGGAAAGCCCCTATTATTATAAGCCTTCATCAAAGTACAAATGATGAATGAATAGTAAGGAGAAAGTATAGAAAGCTCAAAATGCCATGGGAAGAGGCAACTTGACAGCTCTCCACTCAAGTACCGCGGAAAAAGTTGGAGCGATGACACATGCAAACGCGGAGAAAATGCAATAAAGGGTATTCTACCGGAACAAAAATTGCAATATGAATTGCACTCCTCAATTCCTGACTGAATTTCCGCCGTGAGAAGTAATACAAAAACCATTTTATTACGCTACTGTGAGCCACAGTTTGGGACTGTGCATACTAGCACTTAGAAAATGTAAATTTAAATGTCAGAGACGCATCCCATTTACCCTTAAATCCCATTAGACTTTAATGCAAAGGTCAGAGTACTACAACTTGAATAAAAACGGTTTTAAATTGCATGCAAAAAAAGTTTTTAGCCCGTGAATGCCTGTGTTCTACAAGGCATTAGCGTGCGACCTTTAAAAATGCAGAGCATACGTCGAGTAAGGAGCAGAGTCGTCTGCATTTATGGAGAGACACGCCGGCGTCCTCCAAGCAGCTGCACCAACTTTAAATATTCAACCAGTTATGTTTTTCTTCGAAAAAAAAGTTTTGTAAACTCATTATTGGTGTTTTGAATCTCGGAAAGATTTTGGAAAATGGATTCAGGTGAACTAGAAGATAGAATCTGGATCTGGGGAGGGAAATTGACAGAATTTTCCACAAAATATGATTGACACCAATTTATCCATTCATAGCAGCCCTGCTCCCAGCATGCTTGTTAGAATACTGATGACAAGTGGCATGGATGAAACCGAACAGATGCAGAGCTAAAGTGGGCTAAATGTGAAACGAGTGTGGTTCACATGGCTGCCGTTTGTGAGGAAGTCGTACACTTCTGTGACTTTCATTTCGCACAAGTTGTAGTACAGGCACGTTGGTGGCCCCACTGATTTGCCTTTCGTGTAGTTCTTAACTGCTTAAAACTTTATGAGTGAGCTGCATGCAAATTTTATGGCTATGGACATGACTGGCCAAAATTCAATCTCTTTAGTTTATTTGCGCTCTGCCACAGCGGGGGTTGTTTTACATGTAGAAATTCCTTATTTTGCAAAAAATTATACAAAAGCATTCAATAATTTCCCCTCATGTTACTAAATTTTGAATTCCAGAATTGTGGTGGGCCACCCACAATTTTGTGGCGCATATTCATATGAAAGCTAGGATAATTTAAAATCATGCCAGGCGAAGGAGCTGGATTAACCCGTAATCTCGTTGAGAGCCTCACGCCCCACCCTCACTCATCCACGACTCATCATGACTGAACTGTGTACAACAAATAACAAAAACTGCTCTGCGACTGCGTTTCAATTTATTTACCGAGTGAATAAATAAGCCAGAAGATTTCTACTGGCTGGACGATAAGAGCTACCACCAGAATTCTCAGCACAGTTATGAGAGTTGAGTCGTAACATTAAGATGATAAATAAGACTGTCATTGAAAGCAGGGCTTATGAAGCTTTCCATCCAGTTTAATTAAGTGGAGGAGGTCTAGCTCAAAGCTTTAATAATCCAGATGCTTATGTAAGGACAGCGCATTTTCAGTTATTTCCCAGCAGCCTACTGCCGAAGTTCGTGATGCCCACATGTAATTAATGGAGAGATTTTATGCGTAAGCATATAGTCCCTCGCCTTATTTGCCGCTCGTCGTCCACTTTATCCTTACCTTGGAACTTTACTGCTATTGTCCACATTTGTCCCACTACAATCTGCAAGATGGAAAGTAAATTATAAATAAATATATATATGTATATGTATATAAGGATGTATTATTTAAGGCACTGTAGGGATGTTCCACGAAAATTATATGTATTTATTTAAGAACAAGTGCAGTGCGGTGAAATGACTTAGGACAATGGATGCAGGGTGAAAGATTGGATGCACGCAATGAGATATTGAAAAAGACAAGACGTCAAAGGAAAATATTTGCTCAAATTCCACAGGGACGTTGAATCAGGACTGGATGCATCAGTTTCCCTCGACAGATATTGACGTCGTAAATACCAGAGATTCACTGACCCAGACTGGGCTCAGGAGCAGAAAAGGAATATTATCAAATATAAGTGGCGCTTGACTTCCACAACTATCGTCCACCACGATGGATATTAGCGTAGAATGAAAGAGCCATGGTTGAAGTTTTTGTGAACTGCAAGAATTCAGTTTTGAAGGGGAGAAAGGAGCAGCCCTCCTATTTGTGACGCAGTAGTATGCGTGCCCTCGGATTTACGCATAAATCATTTTCTGCAGTGCAGTGGTGAAATATTTGACAATTGAAGCAATTTGACTGGATTTCGTGAGCGGATTGACCAGCACAGCATGAACCATGGAGTGTCGAACTCGGGCCTGGATCGTTGCAGTTTTCACATTGGTATGAGAGAAGAGACGCTTTGTATTTGCATTTTATTCACTGCCTGTAGAGTTCATATGAAAATGATCCTGTGTCTATTCTCCAGATCCTTTCAGTCGTCTCACTCACAGCTATGAGTGTGTGGGTCTGTATAACTTTGAGGCATACGCCGGATCTCAGCTCCTACTTGTCAACAATAGAGGGGAAGGAGTTCATTTGGATATCCGTCTCTGTTCTAGGTAATGCATTCTTAGGATATTGATTTTATAGCATGCAAAATGTACCTGTGCGGCTACTAGACTATACTTACGAGTGATGCTTTCCAAGTGTTAATGCGATTTGAAAATGTCACCAACTAGAACCATCGTATTCAGCACTTTTTGAAACATGGCGAAATGTCAAATTTCCTTGTCCATACGATAATTTAATCGCGAAAAAAATAATTTGGAAGATTTCATTCCGAAATCCAAAGTGGCATTTTTTATGGGAATTTACATGCAAATGTCTTGTCTGCCAATGGTCCCGCCGTGACAATATTTTGAGAAAGTTACAAGTAGTTCGGGTGACTCGAGGCAGTCAATACTTGCATGCAAAACACTAAAAACTGCACTATGACTGAAATAACCTTGTTTGAAATTTTGTTGAAAATCAACTGAATTAAACACAATCTTTTCAAAATTTTTAACACATTACAGAAGGTCCCCCTATGCAAAAATTTTACAATACATTCAAAACTTCTTAACATTATTAACTGTGTTAAAAGCAATGACAGCGACGTTATTTTGTTTTGGTAGCAAGTAGTAGTGCAATTTTTAGTGTTTTACACCCAAGTGTGAACTAGTTATAATTTCCTTCAAATATTATCACGGAGGAAGGAGCCAAAAATTCCCATAAGAAATTCTCCACTTTGGAAGTCGGAATAAAATCTTTTAAACTACTTTTTTCGCGCACGGAAGTTAGGCATTTTTCCATGTTTCAAGAATGAAGGTTTCTGAATACGAAGGTTTTTGTTCCATTTTCATATCGCATAAACACTTGCAAAACATTCCTCGTTAGAATATACAGACAAAGCAGAAGTTCGGAATTTGGTAGCTTTGATTTTTTCAGTGGGATCAAGCCTGGAGTCATCGTTAGCCGTGCTTCTCCTGATTGGTATAACAAAAGTAAGTATAAAAAATCCTGTATATGACACTGTCGCTTGGCCAAGAAGATACTTTTGGAATACAATGCCACAATATGAATGTGGTTTTTTCATGTGAATGTTGCAATTCACGCAGGATAGCTTCGGGAAAGTGCAGATGTGGTTTTTGGTCCAAAATCTCTTCCTGGCAGCCATAACTTGGGCATTCTTGTTTGATCTTGCCTCTCCCCGCCTCCCCGTCATACCTTTCTTCGCCGTTGTTATTGTCAAAAGTATCTGTGTCTGGATCGTTAGCCAGTTTGTGGATGAAATGAAAGCTGCGAGTGAGCGAAGGAGACTGCTTTCCCCTTAGGCAAGCCATTTGTAAGGAAAACAAAAGTAATCGAAGGACCCATGTCATATTTCTTATGGAATAAAGACACCTGAATTCAAGTACTTATAGAAGTAATCAATTTTCTTGCCTTAGTTGGAATCAAAAAGGGTATACAAAGTTATTTTGTATGGAACTTTTTGGTATTTCCGTTACAAGCATAATGGGGGATACAATGGGTTTTTCCGTTGGGGATATAATATATAATGGATAGGGAGCTATTTCATAATAACCCGCAGAGGTTTTCGACTTCCGCTCAGTATATGATCCTCCCACCAAGTAATTAACATTCAGCACCGTGCTTCAGCACTCGGTTCATTCTGTACACACGGCGGGAAATACGAATTATTTTGTGGCTTCAAGGCAATTCGGTCATAAATTACCAACGCACTAACCGAATCGAGTAATTTTTAGTTTAAAAGGGAGAGAATTATATTCTCATTTTCAGGATTTTTAAAACTAGAATAGTTGTTTCACAATTTCAAAACGAAATTTCTTCAAACTAATAAAGTTTTGAAAAAACTACAGGAGATACCGAAATATCGTGAACACTCTTCCTAGAGAATTTAATTCTCTATCTTGTGCAACCAAGACTATTTAAACCGGTGCACGCATTCGCCGTAGGGCTACAAAACTTATAATTACGAGCACTTTTGTGGTCCCATGGCAAAACGCGCAATAGTCATAACGCGCGGACCTATTGGAGTAATTTTGGTTGCAGAAAATAGAGAATTAAATTCTCTCGGACGAATTTTCAGGATATTTCGGTAGTAGCGAAGTTTTTCAAAATTTCATTAATTTGAAGAAATTCTGAAGAAGTTTTGAAACAAATATGGCGGTATTAAAAAATATTGAAAATGAGAAGAGCGGCGCGGAATTTTAATTACTCGGTGGGAGGATAACTTACTGGGCGGAAGTCGAAAATCGAATGCCATGTTACACAAACCTTTCCGGGTTGCTATGAAATGGCTCACTATATTGTATCACCCCATGAAACCCGAAAATCCAATGGAGAAAATCTATAAGGCGTCTTCTTTTGGTTTATTGGAATCCTGAAGCCTGCAACACTCGAACGCATCTCGAATTGCAAAAGGTTTGCATATGTTTTGGAAATGTCCCGCATGGATTGCCTACATCAAATAGAAGCAGAATGACTGCATGGATTGGACAGAGGTCTTGAAACTTTTCAATTTCGAGATATTTTTTCGTCGCATCTTGACAAAACGTAATCATATTGACAGGATTTTTGTAAATAAGACGTTGAAAAGTTACTGTTGTTACTTTGGTTTGTAAGTTTTTGCCGCGCTGGAAAATTAAGCTGACATGAGATGGGGAAATAATATTGGGTGATCCAAGGAACATTGCAGCATTAGATTGAGGTTTTGGGGGAAAAGACAGAATCAGATAGACAAATGTTTGGAGTTTATACAGAAAACAAATAAAAAGTTTCCCTGTGACTCGGTCGGGAATGATATCAACTATGTTGCTACGGGGGAATAAGTCAACCCTCCCGTGTTTGCAGTCTCAGCCTCTCAGTACTCAATAATAGGAAAGTCATAGCTCCAACAGGCTTAGCCATCCAGATTAATGGCGAAAGCAAATGTGGGTGTTTCTTTTATGCCCTATAGGTGGTTTCATTCGTTTCTGTGGTTAGGTTACGATTAAGCAACCAATAAATTAACCGTTTACGATTAATTTAGTTCCTTTTCAAAATGAACTATGCCTTTAAAACCCTACCAAATCTCCTCTGCTGCTGTAACAATGGAGACAAAGGCGCAATGGCATTGACAGGTGGCATTGACCGCTCGCTGCCATATTCCCATAGTTTCAGGGGTTACTTCCGTATAAACTTTGGATTGAAGCTTTGCGTAACGTGGGAGGTTGTAGCGAAATACGTGCCTTTGAGTCGAGAAGCCGAACGAACTCCTGTGCACGAGGCTCCGAACATCACAGCTGACTACATTCATGCGAATCCTTGGAAAATAACTTTTATGAAGCTTAAGATGTGATGTTAGATGGGCCGTTAATGACATTTATGCCCTGACTTTGTACCTAATGTAAGAAAAGCCACAGTAGCTTTTGAACAATCAGTTTGCATTAGGGAAGCGTATAGATATTCGTAAAACAAAGACTTTCAGAAACTAAGTTTTAAAGGAAGCTTACACAAGTTTTCAGTGCTCACACCATTTGTAAAACTAATCGTCACTAGCACATGGTGTGGGCACATTGTAAGTCATCAAGCATGATAATTTCAAGTTACATTGCCGTGGCCTGCAGGCGCTAGGCGAATGCGTGAATAGATCCATGCCAAATAGTGCACAACTTTGGAAAAAGTTTCAACGGCATTTGAAGAGTCACAGTGTCGGCCAGTTTTGACCCCAACCAGAACTTGCTCATTTCCTTGAGCATGATACAAAGGACCACCCACGTCACTAAAGCAAGAAACTTCGGTATTTTCCGGTTTCGTGCATAACTGAGCATCCTCAATGGCTGATTTCTTTAGCAATTCTGCACACTCCGTTGAGTCGATAGCAAATGCTTCGGCTTCGTGTGCAAACAATTTACCATCTGATCTTGTGATATTTGCGATTCGCCATCCTGCTTGCCACAGAGTATCTAAATTATAATATTATTGTATAATATTATAAATATTAATTAAAATTCCCTTCCAAATGTTCTTCACAGGGATTGTTACCGTCGCCGGTTGCGTACTCTCGCCGTGGTAGCGATACCGCCTTCACTTTATCATTTAATTTGAACGATGGCGCGACATGGAGCAAGGCCAAGTCATTTGAGAACATGTGACTTCTGCAATGCATGAAATGTCTGTAGTTAGTTCCAACTATATATCGCACGCTCCTCTGCTTCTGCTGTCACAGGAAAATGTGAAAAACGAACGCATATTTTCGATGAACGACAATGGAGTTGACTGTTCCCGTTTGTTCAGATGCATCGAAACTTGAGAGTTCATCCTCACCAGCCACTACTTGATAGTCTGCGACTCGGCTTGAACTCATGCAACTAGCTGCAGTGATCACCCAATCTGAGCTCAATATCTCAGCGGAGCAGACATATGTCCCTTCCCTCTTCAAAATGGCAAGTGATGGGTACTTATGGTGTACACTCTCTGTCCATACTCTTTTGACAGAGCCGGTAATACTTTTCCCTACAAAGTTCACGACGAACAAAGGTTCATATACTGTACGAAAAAACTTTAAAGAATACAAGTCCAAAGTCAACCTCCTGCTTTCATAGTCTGTTCCATCCAGTCAAGATAGTGGCTGACTCTGGTGAAAATTCCAGGACTTCCCGCCCGTGCACAACCTTCACCCCAGGATGTGACCCCAACTAAAGTTTGGTGCCCTCCGGTCACCATGTACAGAGGTCCCCCAGAGTCACCCTGGCAGGCATCCTTACCACCCTCATCGTAACCCGTGCAGATGATTTTGTCAACGTAGAGATTATCATCTTCCACAAGCTCCGCACATTTTGAGCCATCTACCACCGGCAAGTCGACTTCTTGAAGAATTCCTGATGTTTTACCTCCCTCAGCCGTGGCACCCCAACCCACAGCCCATAGTTTTCCTACAACCGTCACCTTTAAACGTTTGGCAGATGAAACTAGAAAAATACATTACCCTTTGTGGGTGTAAAATCCTTCGGAGGTAGACGTGCTGCCTTAACTTTGTTGTTTAGCTTTAAAGGTGGCGATATCTTGAACATTGCAATGTCATTTTCAAAGGTTGTCTTGCTGGAAAGGAGATTATACTGCTGTAACTAATTACAAGTCTAGAATACAAAAGAGTTGGGATGCTTCCGTAGTAAGAAATCTCATACTTGTAGTCCTTGTGTCCAAAAATATGCGTGGCAGTGACCGTTTGCTCCGGTCCCTCATGCTGGTTCTTGTTATGTTCGGCAGCAACGAAAGTGAAATCCTTTGGATCCTCGCTCGCTAAGCAGTGAGCAGCGGATAATATCCAATTAGCATTGATAATCGTTGCACCACACGCGTGGTTGCCCTTAAAATTCAACAAGGCAATCGTGGGATACTTGTGGGGCAGGACAAATGTTCCTCCCACGATTCGCTCACCGCGCGCCTTTTCTATTAGGGACACATAAAAGTATTATTCTTGCTCTGAGTCAAAATAGACCGACTGAGCCACTCACTGGCAGGCCCTGGGCTTGAGTCCATTGTGGCCTTGATCCAGTCGAGGTAGGCAGACACTCGGGTGTAAACACCAGGTTTGTCCAGCTCGCCACATACTGCATTCCAGGATACGATGCCGACTACCGTCTGTTTTCCCCCTTCTAGAGAAAAGAGTGGGCCGCCCGAGTCACCCATGCAAGAACTCTTCTGCTCTGGTCGCAAAGCCGAACACACGTTGTCCTCAGTCACAGTTCCTGCACCACCGACTTTCGTTTTGCACTCTGCCAGATCCACTACTTGCAGAGATGACTCTTGCAGCACGGCAGCTGATGAACTTAAGGAGGACATCTTTCCCCAACCAGGGGCCTGCACGCTTTCCTTCGCTTGTGGGACGGATTTAGGTGGCGGCAGCTCCGCTGGCTTCACCTTGTCACTCATCTCAAAGGATTTGGACACTTTGATGAGAGCGATGTCATTCACCTGCGTATCCTCACTTCACAGTGCCAATCAAATTAGGCCTAATTCAAATGAGATTACAAGAGTGCACTGGAATCGCTTACTCAAACTTCTCATGAAGAAAAATTTTGTTTGCTATGAACTGCTGCTCACTATCCTCCTTTGAATCTTGGTCGTGCTCGCCGGCGATGAGGGTGTAAAAGGTGGGTGACTCACTGGCCAAACAGTGAGCAGCCGTGAGGACCCAATCAGGATGAAGAAGGGTTCCAGCACAAATTTGTTCACCCTTATTTTGTATCACAACCATAGATGGGTATTTGTGGGGAGGCGCAGCCAATCCACCCGTATTTGACTCGGTGGATTCAACTGGGTTCGTACCGCCGCTGCTGGTAATTTGTGCTACACAGATTAATGGCACGGGGTTAAATCACCAGAGCTTACCGTCTACCGTTTAAAAAGTGTCGTGTTTGCGGAGTGACTCACTAACCAGTTTTAGAAATAGACTTTGCAGTGTTACCATCGCACTCCTTGTACTCGAATGGGTTGCATTCATTCTCGGTACCCTCTAAATTTTCACCATATAGAGAAACAGCGCTCATTACTGATTCCAGCCACCGCTTTCAGCGTGGTGTAGCATGGTAGCACAAATGAACCAAGCATATCTCTTTCTTACCACATTTTTTCCACGAAAACCAACCACAACGGCCACCAGCCGGCTTCTTCTTGGCTGGTTGTTGCAAAGTTTCTGTCTTCTCAAATTTAGCTTTCTGGTCGCAGACAATTTTGCTAATGCCCACGGAAAGGGCAACGGGCTGTGATCCACAGGATGTCCGACAAATGCAACCCAGGAGGCAGGCCACGGCAATGTAACTTGAAATTATCATGCTTGATGACTTACAATGTGCCCACACCATGTGCTAGTGACGATTAGTTTTACAAATGGTGTGAGCACTGAAAACTTGTGTA
>VYYI01002795.1:0-13850 GCA_021029175.1 Bilobella aurantiaca | reverse complement strand
AAAATTTTAAAAAAATTTCTCCTTCCGCTAATTTACTATTTATAGTAAAACTTAAAATTTTTAAATGTCTTTTACAATCAAGTAAAAGAAACTGATTTTTTTTGCCGCATCAGGTCACTTTCATTTGGGGCCTTTACTTTTAAAGTGTTTTTTTTTTGCTCTGATCCGGCCTTGCAGAATGCTTGAATGTTTCTAATGTATAGCAATGAAGTTGCAATGGAGAAGGACCCCCACGTTGAGATTTAGAATTGTGCGCGCTAAGAAGATAGAAAAGTAAAAGAGATTGGCAGAGAATTTGAAGCGAGCGGAAGAGTGGAAGGACGGATTTTGAGATTTGAAGATTTTTGTGAAATGAAAACTTTCTCTTTTTCTCAGAGACAGAAGTTTTTACGGGTGGTGGTAGGAAGGAGAGGGAAAAACTTAAAATTTTCAATGGGAAAGTAAACTTAAAAAAAGAAATTATTCGAAAACTTGAGATTCTTGTCACTTTCCTTTCTTTTACTTCACTTTTTTTTTTGCTTTCTCTTCCGACTGGCGTGACTGGGATTTGGCGTGAGTAAAGAGAAATCGAGTTCCGATTTTTCCGTAGAATGGAGGAGAGTTAAAATTACTTGATTTTTTTAACAATTCAGAGCCCTGCGCCATCCAAATCTAGGAGGCAAAAGCAATAATTGCTTGTTATTTTTATTCCTTGTTTCAAGGTAGAGAAACAGTAGGAAAAGCGTCGTTGTTATCTCCCGTGCCTCCTTCCCTTGTTAGGCCCCCACTTCATAATTGGCCAAATTTTGAGCTGTCAAACCAGACAAAAATGAGGGAAAGTGACGGTTTTGAATTGTCGTGGAGAAGTGGCGCGCGTCAAAATTACACTTCACAGGCTGTCGCCCTTTACTTTTAATGGGAGAATGATTTTCTGAAAGTGACAGACGATTTTTTTTTCCAAAAAAAAAACACTTTTGTTTTTTCCTTGATTCCAGAGACCCGGAGCCTAATGAGAATGTAAAATTTAGGAAATGAAATTGTGATTGAATTTGGGAAGAGTCTGAAGAGTGACAAAATTTTCTGAACTATGAAAATGAAACTGGGAGAAAAAGCAATTTTTCTAAAAAAAATGGTGGTAGAATTAGACCCTACTCAGATTTTAATTCAAAGTTTTGGTTTTGTTTTCACTCTGCCTTTGATCCGCCCAAAAACTTTCTCTCTGAGAAAGTGAGTGATCTAAAAAGTGTGTCAGGATCCCATGATTATCTCCCTCAAAAT
Source organism: Bilobella aurantiaca (assembly GCA_021029175.1). Taxonomy (NCBI): domain Eukaryota; kingdom Metazoa; phylum Arthropoda; class Collembola; order Poduromorpha; family Neanuridae; genus Bilobella; species Bilobella aurantiaca. The sequence continues at coordinate 12,593 of VYYI01002795.1, read as the reverse complement.
GAAGTAAAAAGACAAAGAAAGGGCGTGTGAAAATCTGAATTCTTGGCTCTTCCCAGTAATCTTTTTAAGAGACAAAAACTTTCTTTTTGTCTTCATCATCCGCTCCCTTTATTATTAGCATTACCATCTCAAACTTTTTCTGAGGGGAAGGCCTTATCTAAGGGCTCCTTTAAAGCCCTCAGAAAGCAGACGGTTTTTCCGAGAGAAAGTTGATGGGACTTAAGAAGGAGAGGCGAGTGAAAATTATAATTAAGAAAATCTCTTGTTTATGCTCCAAAAACAAAGGGACTTTCTCCTTTGCTTTCTCCACAGTGAAAGCCAACAAAGATTCATCTGCTCCAAAGTTGGGAAAGCATCAATTTGAGGGGGAGAGAAAGTATGTGCTGCCAGGAGTGAAGTCTCCCCGCAACCTGAGGGACTTATTTGTCTTCATAAACTGCACACTACTTTTATAGGTTTCAGGATTTAAGGGAAAGGAAGAAAAAAGAAAGTCCTGGCATTCCAATTTCCTGCTCCTCTTACGTTCTAAAGCCTCTTTAGAACACAACCGTTTTTCAGAACAGCCTTTTTTTTCTAAATAGAACGCCTCCCTTTGTTTTGTGATTGGGACACGGAGACTTAAAGAAAAAAGAGAAAGTAAGAAGAGTAAATGCCGGATGATTTCGGGCGCTCTGAATTTCGAGTCCTCCTTTCTCTGTTGATGGAATTGGTAATTCAGCCTAATGTGTGTGCTTTCTCTGCTTTAGAAGCCGTAGCTGTATCTAGTACTTTTTAGAATTTGAATTCCTTGTCTTCTAGAGCATTAGATTAGAGTCTTTTTCGAGAGGAAAAAAGAGGCAGAGGGAGAGAATGTAGGACGCGTCTCGTGGGACCCTTGGAAGACTTTCTTTGGCGGAGAAAGTGATGTGGGTGGAGAAGGTAAGCAGAGAAAGCCATTATCCATTTTGTGTGCTTTCGAGGCTTCCTCAAGATGCGGATAGTGAAGATATCTGGAGAAGGGCCTCCTGCCCTTGCAAAAAGTGGGGTAGCTGCAAAATCGGTGTAGCGTAGGCTAAGACTATAGCGTAGGCGGAGGAGTAGCCGAGGCTAAAAGAAAGTGACTTTGCTTTCTCCTGGCTCTAAACTATATTTCAAGTTTGGGAATGATAAACAGAGCCTAGATTTTTCTCTGCGTGGAGAAAGGCGGGAGTCAGTGAATCTAAACGGAGTGAAATATTTCCAGTCATTCGTTTTCTTTTGGTGGAGAAACGGGAGGCCCTTTATCTTTTCATATTTCCCAAGCACGACTCTTCCCCTGGAGGCGGAATTTTGCAACGGTGAATCCACGGTGCACTGCTCTGCACAAAACCGCAACCGAGATTTTGAGGGCAGTTTACGCCTTGCTCTACTGTCAAAATTCAAATCCATTGAACAATATTGTTGGAGAAAAGGCAGGAACTTCTGGTTACGGTAGATACCGTATGCGTGTGATTTTTTTTTCTTGTAGATCGCTTGAAGTCTGCATTTGGCAATTCTAGGGTAGTTATTTTGGTGTATTATTTTGCAGCGTCTGATTTTCGCTCCAACAAAATGCTGCGTAAAGTTAGAATGAAACAGAAATTGTGAAGATTTCGCTTTGTTGCTGAGCTGACATTCTACGGCCGGCTGAAAGCTGGAAGATGAGAATGATGAATCTTACAAAATTTTGTGCTTTCTTGACACATTCTCCTCTTCGAATTCTTCGAAGGATTGGTGAAAGGCAATGTAAATTCATCTAATGTTGTGGGAAAGGAGCCTTTGAGGAGCGTCTGAAGGGACCGGGGGCCCTGATGAAGGGACTTTTACTGCCATCTTATTTAGTTTACTACTCCCAACTACTCTCTCGTCCCTTGATCTCTCGTCAAAAGCGTTTGGAGAAGGGCCCTGTCTCATTTCCCTGTTCGTCATGTATCTGAATTTGGGTTAAGTACCTCCCTAGGTGGACTTAAATTTTTTATCGGCTCATTCCCCACGACGGATTTCCGTCCATGCCAATTTGACTCCCAGTAGTCATTATGAAGGAGGTTGGCGCAGGACTCGAGAGCAGAAGGAATTAAAATCCCGGGCTCCTATTCATGATCGTACAATCAACGTTCCTCTGCTGTATTTCTCAGAAGACTCATTTCCTTCTGCCCAGTGAAAGTGAGCCCTTTCCCTGTTCATTTTACTCCGACTCACAATACTGAGGGCCCTTAATTGGATTTGGGGCCCTTCAAATCCCAAACTTTCACAAATGTCTGAGAACTAAGTATTTTAGAAAACATGATTTTTAACTTTAGGGAGTTGACTATAGGGTTAGGCAGGAGAGAAGGGAGTTTCGTTACTAAAAAAAGAAGGGGGCCCTGGGAAAGGATCCCTTTTTTCTTGCTAGAAATGAAAGGAAGTTGTAAGTAGATTAGAGTGGGAGAATTGAAGATTTATGACAGATCGATGACTTTTCCGGTCTCAAAATGAAGAACCAAGGAGAAAGTGGGGAAAGCGGAAAAAGAAAGGCTGTTGAAATTACTTTCACTTTAGTTTGACGCTGCTGGCGAGAAGGGATGTGCAGCTTAGAATCTCCTTATTCTAAAAAATTTGCTCTCCTGCAATTATTTTCACAGTCCTGCAGCGCGGCGGCCGTTACGAAAAGACCGTTGTATACAAAGAAACGTAAAAAGCAATCATTCTTACCTTGTTTACGGGAAGCGATTTCCAGTTTTGAAGAACTTCAGCGCTCTGCGTTTGATGGATTCTGTCAGGCTGTCAGGACGAATTTGGTAGAAGGTGAAAGCACTCTGACGAAGCTCGACTTTCCAATTTTGAGTCATTTCGAATTACTTCTTTTTCGACTTTGCGAAACGCTGGAACGCTGCTTGGAGAGGTAGGGAGGGAGATGCCAAATCCAATTGGACTCATCGGATGAAATCATTATTTCGAGAGACATGAGACAATTTGGTCTTCCTTTCCTTCCTGGTAGGCCGAGGCCCTTAAGAAAAGGCCTTAGGAAGGGGCCTGGAAATGGAGGAAATGCTTTCTCTGCTCGAGAGGAGAATCAATGAAAAGTGAAGGAAGAGGGTTTCGGTCGTGCGGAAGTGATCCCTTCGATTATTCATATTTGGAAAATGGATTTGAAGATGCGGAGAAAGCGGGAGAAAGTGATAAAACGAGAGGAGAATTGATTTGATTCGGAATTTATTGTGAGGTCGTTTAGAGAGAGACTGGGAGAGGCGTATTGCACAATTTGAATTTGTAATAAATGTGAGAACAATTCATTTTAAAAGGAAGAAAGTCGAGGGAAGGGAAAAATGTGGGGCTCTACGTGAATGCTTCGTTTTTTGTGCAATTTTGCAAAAAGCGGTAAAGAAAACGAAGGGGGAACGAACGCGAAGAAATTGTAATAAAAGGACGGGAAATAAATTAGATGAAGTTTATTGCCGATCCCCAAGGCTCCCCTCCCAAGTACTCCCAAGTACTCCGCTTGAATTATGAAACTTGAGATTAAAATTACGATTACTGCTTCACTTCTAACCGGAAGTCACAATTTAGAGTTCAAAATTTTAAGTCAAATTTTTTTTAAGCCCAAAATAGTAAATGTTTAAAAGCGAATGCTGTTAATTTTGGCAATGATTTCGAGAGATTTTAGTATTTTCATCTTTGAGGTGACTTCCGGTTCTGGTTGTGAAAATGATGCATTTTATGTGCGAATGTTTTGTGGTATGCGTGGAGTTTGAAAAATTGTTTTTAAATTGTTTTGGTTTTGTTTATGCTCATTGTTTGTTGTATTTGTTTCATTGCAGATGGAGAAGTTCCGGTTGGGTTTCCAATAATTCTCGATCCTCCGGCTACGAAAGTGGTTGAAAAGGGAACGACAGCGACGCTGACGTGCAACGCCGCTGGAAATCAACCGCTGAAAATCGTATGGCTCAAAGACCTGTTGCCAATTCAGCCCAGCGATAGGTTCCAGTTCATCGGCGAAATCGGAGGTACGAAGCGCATTCCCGATTTGCCGGAAATTGAGCTTTCAGAATTTGGACAAGGGGCTTGGAGGACTTGAAGTGCTTAAGTAGGAGGGAGAGAGATTAGGAGTGACAGTCAATCTTCATTAGATTTCCGTTTACATGAAACTTTACACTTGTTTTGGGACTAATGGAAAAGCTCGGCTTTAGTTTGACCACTTGGCTAAGTGGCCCGGCCCTTCCAAGGCCCTACTCCACTCAAAACAAACACTTATCATCATCATTGAGACAAGGACTTGAGGACTGGAAGGGAGCTTGGACTGGAGGGCCTGGAAGCCAAGGACGTCCCTCTGCCCTGGGAAGATCATTAATTCATCTTCCCTGGTACCACCACGACCCTCTTTTCTTGTCGCTGTCTAGAAACATGGGGGCGGAGCGACAGTGCGACAATGTCGCCAGAAGTTCCTTCCGAAGAGGAAAACATGATGGCACGAATTCTAATTATTTATGACAATGGGAGCCCTGTCCCTTTATAATTTATCTTTTGACAAATGGGATGATCTAGGAAGCTAAAAACAAGGGACAGGAAGCAGTTAGGCATTTACAAAGGGCCCCTTTCACTGTTCCGGAATTTAGAAAATGCGTCGCCTCTGAAACTAGGGCACGGCAGCGTACCAGACACAAGCAGTACTCACATTTTTTAAACAAAAACGTTAAGACCAGCCAGCGCAAGGAAAGCGTTTTCACCTTCCTTGTTTTCAAAAATGGATCGCTGCGGCGTCATTGAATACGAATTAAGTCTTTAACAACGTATTGGAAACATTCAGTAGTTTTATTGTAAGATCTTTTGTCAATCAATCAGTTGATTTGAAAATGGAAATTGAAAATAGCAGGAGTGAAAGCACTGGGAAATGTTGTTTAGTAAATATAAAATCGTTTCACCCAAATCACCAGCAGAAGTTGCCGTGATTAAGCATTTTTAGAAGCGTTTTTTGCGCTTTTGATTACGTTTTAAACACTTTAATTTCGTTTTTACACGTTTTATTAACTTTTTAGAAACGCTGCAAATCACGGATGCTGGAGAAGCAGATGCTGGCGGCTATGAGTGCGTCGTGGAGAACTCCATTGGTTTCGAAACTAGTCCCAATGCCAAATTATTTGTAAAAGGTAATTACTCTTTGGTGTTTCCTAATTAGTATACGGCTAATTGCAAATCCTAGGTGGCTAAGTGCGTATTACTATTAAGGGAGAGAGGGCCCTCGCCAAGGCACGTGCCGAAGGATGATCTCGTATTAAGGGACGTCATGTTCTAAGGGCCCTCCCTACTGTTGCCTCCAGTTATTTTTAGGTATCCTCCTCACTCTAAATGGCCCAATTAGTGAGCATGGGAGTCAATATCCTTAATTAGGCGAAACAGCTTCAAAACTTTCTCTATTTCTCTTATGCTCATTTCCAGCTTCGAAGGACCGTTAGCACTAGAACCACAACCCACTCTCATTCCCCTTCCTACTCTTGTCCTTCTCCAGCATTCCAGCACAAATGGAAATTAGCCTGGAGAAAGTTTTTCCATTTGACTTTTTTTTAAACAGCCTCCCTACTTGAAGTGGTCTTTTAAAAAGTAAACTCAAAAGACTTTCTCCGTCATCATCATTGTAATTATGCGGGAGGCTCATCGATTAGTCTCACATCCCTGGGCCCATAAACGGACTCCCTTTTACGATCCGGGCGAATTTCGACAGAATTTTAGAAAATTTAGAACAGAGGGGCTTGAATTTAGAACAGCGCGTGCTGGTCGAGGCTTCTATCTCTTCCAGCCTCCGCGATTCAATCTCCCTCCCAAATTCTAATGGTTATGCTTAATTTATGTTAATTGGGGTGGTTCCGCTTCCTGGCTGCTTAACGATACGGAGAGGAAGGAGCTTAAATTGATGAGGTTTCAGTGTTAGGCAAATTTCGCTTTTTCGCCCATTACTGCCGAGATGTGTTTTGTTTTTTTTTTGGAGAAAGTTCGTGAAATAGAGATCAATTAGGCGGAGGTTGGTGAGCGCTCAGGTGCGTGGGGCGGAGGCTATTAATATTCATAGTGTCAAGCGGATGTTTATGAAGGGAGAGAAGAAGGGTCCCGGGAGAAAGGCGGAGAAAGTTGGCGCTCCGGCCCTGCACCGATAAATCTTCATATTCAGGGCTCCCCTTCTTTTATCCAGGGTCTATTTTTGGGAAAAGAAAGTTTTAAGGTCTGTTGGGTGTCCTTATTTATGACTTTTATATCGAATTGAGTGCAGTGAAAAAATGGGTCCAAAGACGTCGGAAACAATAAAGTGGAGCATGACTCTGTTGAATCTTTTAGAGATAGTGAAATGCGATGAAGAACGGAGTATAAACAGAAAAGAGAAAGTGAACATTTTAGGGGAGTGAAAGTGAAAGAATTTTTTTTGGAATTGATGCTTTCACTTGATGCTTTGTGTGTAGAGCGGAGAGTTGCGCCAACGTTTTCGCTGCCGCCGGACGCGCTGTACGAAGCGATGCTGGGAGCGGACTTGAACGTGACCTGTGTCGCGGTTGGGTCACCAATGCCCACTGTCAGGTAAACATAAATTTGTTCGCAAGCGATTGGACGACAAATTTAGCTAGAAACAACTACGATAGCAATTCAACTGAAGAAAACGTTGTATGCTAAATTGTGATTTTTCGTAGGTGGCGTAAAGGCGTGGAAGATTTGACACCAGATGATGCGATTCCAATTGGGAAAAACGTTTTGATTTTGACCAACATTCGTGAAACGTCCGTCTACACTTGCGTAGCAGCCTCCAAACTCGGAACCAAGGAGATCAATACCACAGTGAAAGTACAATGTAAGAAATTCAGCGGTTAAAAAAAAATCAGCGATTGAAAAAAATATTGTAAGTGTATTGATTTGCATTTGATGAATGGTTCCAGCCCTGCCGAAACCACCGACGAAAGTTCGAGTGAGCGACGTGACGGCGACGTCAGTGCGCTTGACATGGTCGTACGAGTCGGATGACCAGGAGGATGTGACCTACTATGTCATTCAGTACAAACCCAAGTTTTCAAATCAAGACTACGCTGAAATCAGCGGTGTCCTGAGCCAGGACCAAATGATCACCTCTCTCAATCCATACACCGAGTACGAATTCAGCGTCATCGCTTTCAACAAGGTGGGGAGGGGCCACCCCTCGTCGGCAGTCGAGGCGACCACAGGAGAAACGAGTAAGTTTGTCTTTAAAGGCTTTAGAAGGGCTATGTACAGTGCGTATTGGAGAAATGCCAAGTTAATTAATTCGTCACACGCTTCTTAATCAATGCACGCTTCTGCAGTGGATTCACCCTTTGGAAGCTCAAGTAAGCGTTTACCTCACAAAAGCCTTTTTTTTTTCAATTTTCCAGTATTTCACTTTTCTAATAAAAAATGTTCCATAAAAAAATTGGTTGAATATGACGCTAAAGAGTATTTTTTTTTGTTTACACCAAACACCAATTATAAGTGAGTGAAGTTATTGAATTGTACAAACCGATTTTGTTGGATTTTTATTGTTATTTACTTCAGGATGTAACTTAGTTTTTTGCACGAAAGGAATCAATTTTCCTAACATGATTCTATTTGCTCAACAGAACCTAAATCATCGCCACAAAATGTACATGCGAGACCGCTAAGCTCTAGTCAAATGCTCGTTAATTGGGAAGAGCCAGGTAAATAATTCATGAAAACTTTGCACATTTTTTGGTTATTTTTGTATTTTATATTGATTTCGTTTTCTAAAACTTTTAGTAATAATTACTACTTACATCTCTTTCGTTTTGACTTTATTATTAAAGTTTATTTATTCAAATTATTTTTGATTTCGATATTGATAAATTGATATTTTTTTTGGTAATTTTGTGCATTAGAAATGCCAAATGGGCAAATTACCGGGTACAAGGTTTATTATACGACGAATCCGACGCTGCCGCTTCCGCAGTGGGACGCGAAGCGAGTAGAGAGCAACGCAATGACAACGATTCACGAGCTCATTCCTAGAACAATTTACACGATCCGCGTCCAAGCGTACACTGCCATTGGTCCAGGTGAGCAGCGATTTTAAAAAGTATTGATCCAGACTTAGCGTAGGTTAGGTTCACACTAACTAAGTTAGTTAGCGTGTGGTAGGAATCTACGCCGTTATAATCGCTTTGCTCTATTCTTTGAGTTATTTTCTTTTCCAGGACCCGTTAGTCCAGCGATTCAAGCGAAAACGGAGCAGGGCGTGCCCGGTCAGCCGAGAGATTTTAGATCGACAGCATCGACGCCCACATCTGTTACGCTGGAGTGGAAACTCCCCTTTCACATTGGTGACAACGTCGTGGGCTACGTCCTTTACTGGAACGATACCTTCTCAAAGGTAATTAGTTCTCATGGAAATTATCCTTCAAAGGCTTTTTGTTAGTGAAATCAGCGATACGCTGATTTCCTACTCCTTCCTACAGGAAAGGAATCATCGAGCGATTCCCGTGACGGAGACGACAACGCTGACAGGGCTCTATCCCAATACAATGTACTTTATGTGGCTGTCAGCCAAGTCAAGGAAGGGAGAGGGAGCAGCGACGCCGCCAATTCCTGTTCGGACGGAGCAATACAGTAAGACAGAAAAAAAGGCTCTGTACTTTTTTGGCCGCAAGTCCCATTTTACTTGGTTTCTGTGAGTGGTTTACTATCCTGTCGTGTCATGTGACTGACCAAAGAGGTCACCTTCTTGGGAGATGTCATGCGAAAATGCTATCACTCTGCCAAATCATAGGGTTTCCATCTTTGCGACAAACGTTAGTGAGAGGGATCCGAGACAGGGAGAAAGTGGTGAAAGTCAACTTTCACTTTTCAAAAAAAATTCTGGAAAATGGAAATTAAGGTCACTTGGGGCCTCAAACTTTTGTCAAAAAGTTATTATTCAAATTCTATTTAATTTTGACTTCAACTGATTGCTAATTTTTCTTTTTGTATTGTGATGTGAACAATTTTTTTCCTAAACACTGCACTGCACTTATGCTCTCTCCTGGCACTTCAAACCGAACAAATTGAACAACAAATTTAGAACAAATTTTTAAAAAATTCATACAATCAGAAATGTTATTCAAAAATCCAGTTATTGCACATTATAAAATTTTCGAGAAAAAAAAGTGAAACGATTTTTTTTTTACAATTAATCGCAAAAAGTGAGTATATTGAATACCAATTTATGAGCAATTGACAAGCATCATTCACAAGTGACACACTGTACTGCTCACGTAATTGCCCACCATTTAGTGACACACTGTAAATTAAATGGGAAACATTGTGCACTTACACAAACAGCTCCAGGAGCTCCACCCCTCAACTTCCACGGTGAGGCCGAGGACTCGACCTCCATTCGAATCTTCTGGTCACCGCCGCCGCAGGACAAGCAGCACGGTGACATCGTCTACTACAAAATCTACTTTGTGGACAACACGATGTCGGACACGGAGGCGTCCCAGGTGACGATCAATGACCCGAACGCACGTGACTTTCTGATGGACCAACTGCGCAAGTACAGTGAGTACCGCATTTGGATCCTAGCGGGAACGTCGGTGGGGGACGGACCGCCCACCGACTCCATCATTGTGCGAACGGATGAAGATGGTACTAAAACCTTGAAAATATACCTAAACAGCTACTCACAGTCATTACAATATTCTCATTCAAAGTCAAAAATACTCAAAAACTTTTTACTAATTAACCTAACAGAGACAACTCTTTTTACTACTCTCTTCAGTGACTTTCACTAATACTTCTGCACTCACTTTTGCATTCTCTCTGTCCTTTCCTATTGCCTACTCTTTAACCAAATTACCGTAAAGGCTCGAAGAACAACACCCGTTCTTTTTTTTGTAGTTTCACTTCAACGAACGGAGTTCTAAACAAAAGTTTTGGGGAATTTCGGAAAAGAGCGGGTTGTTACTCGGGAATTTGCGGTAACGAGCTTGGTAGTTAGTCTGGGTAGTTATTAGTAGTGCACTCAATTTATGCCAATGCTTTTGCAGCATCCACATTTTGTTTTTGGTCGTTTGCGATGCCGTAAAAATTTGCGCAGCACATTTTAGTTAGTTTAGCGTATAACGGAACGATGTTGGCTACGAAATTTACATAGTAGATGTTGTTTTGTGAATTTTTCCAAATTCCCAAAAATACAGATTTTTATAAAAAATATTTCTTTGTACAGATTTCAGTAATTTAGTAAAAATTAACACAGGAATTATACTCACACATTGTCCTTTGCATTTGTTTGGCATGAGGAGCTTGGTAGAATTTTTCTTCTCTTCTTAAAATTTCTATAAAATTATTCAAAATTTTCTTATTCCATAAAAAGTAGTTTGGTTTTTTTTAACTCCTTTTCTAAAAATCGCTGCAAAAGCTACAGCCGCACTTGTTCCTCATGCAATTCAAAACGCAATTGAATTACTGCTACACAAAAACTGTAAGTCAAGAAAAGCCTTCACAATTAATTGTTTTGATTTAAAAAATATATACTGAAGCAACACAAGGCACTCGCACTGACGCACCTCACATTTCCTTCTCAAAATCACTTTACCACTTTGCACCACGTATCAATTTTTTTTTCCATAGAAGTTAAAGGTCATTGACCCCTTGAGGGACGCATGACCTCCAGATTGACACAAGGCCTGTAACCTTCGTCTCCACCTTGTCACCTCTCACTACCACACTCACTTGTTTTCTCGTTGATTTGATCGTGTGTGTATGCGTGTGTTGTAGTTACATTTTTGTCCTTTGAACTTGTCTTTTGTCCGAAAAAATCTCCTTATGTCCATCACAAACAGATCAACGGAAAAACGTCAATTAAAAAAAACGTCAATTCACAAAAGAAAAACGTCAAGTCACAAAAAAAACGAAAAACACACTGGAAAAGCCGAATATCTGTTTGTGGTTGATCTTTTGTCTTATCCAGCGTCGATTGTGTAATTTGAAGAAATAGTAATATCACCAGTTGAAATACAGAGTGATTCAACTGATTGTCGAAAGTTGAAACCGGAAGTGCAACATGCAACTTTTGAATTTATGTGTTAAAACAAAATGAAACTTTAGAAAATCAATTGCATATTGGGGAAATGATTTTTCGAAAATGTTTATGAAACGCTCTGTACAATGTTGTGGGACCAACTGGTGATTTCTTCGGTAGTTTTGTGCACTCTCCACATTTTTCCTTGTGATCTTGTTAGTTTCGTGAGTCTTGTTCTAAATTAGTTAGATTTTTTTGTAGTTTTGCGTCAGTCGTAGACTTTTTGATGCTTGACACTTTCCATCAACTTTCATTTATCCTAAAATATCGATTCTCTTCAATTACTTTACTATAATTTACATTTCCTTTTCCTAAGTATGAAAATTTAAAAACAGAAAGTGTTAACGTGATTCTCTCTAAGAATTTTGAATGAGAATCAAATTTTAAAAAATGAGGCAAAAACTTTTTTGATGACAATCTTGAGGAATTTCGAAACAAGGTTTGTAATTTCGTTTCTTTATTTTTGTGTCTGTCTGAATCACTTGGGCGTTTGGGTTGACGTTCCTTCTGCGTGTCACAAAATCCTTAAAAAATCTCTATCTCTCTGACACTTAATCAATCGATCAAAAAACTTTTTGATCTCGAAAACCAACGTCGAAAAAAATCCCGAAATCCCTTCTACTTTCTCTGTCCATTGACCTTGGTCATCGGTTCCAAAAGCCAACAGTAAGTGATAGCATTACTTCAACGTAAGATTTCCGCGGTTTTTGGCAGCGTTGTAAAAAAAAAAAATATTGAGAGAAAATCAAAATTATTTTATAAAAATCTACCAAAGTGAAATTGAGCTTTAGGAGCGCTGCGCTGTCCCAACTTTCTGCGTGCAGTGCCTTCTGTTTTAGAAATTTAGACAAGGACCCAAATGGCGATATAAAGTGAAAAAAGTGAAGATTTTCTTGAAGCGCTGCGCTTCCGCTTCTCTCACTACTAAATGATGAAGCGGTTAACGAACTTCCAAGTTTCAAAATGGCTTCGCTTGAACAGGGAGGCGTTGTTGAGGGGTCTTTGTGCATGCGATGGGACTTTTCTCTTCTTGTGAATAGCTTGATTTAATTGGATTTCTCTAATGAATGCTTTCCTAAAAGAGTCCGTTACTCTCTTGATACTTCGCTAATTGATTTTGTGGGATGAATAGTACCGGGAGAGCCACAGAACATTAGTGCCGTGGCACTCAACTCCACGGCGGTCACCGTTCGGTGGGAGGCGCCGAATCAGAACGAGAAGCACGGTGTGATCCGCGGCTATCAGCTCCATGCGCAGGAGTTGACGGAAGAGGGAGACAATCTCCTCAACCACCCCGTGCGCTACGACGTGCTCGACGGAACGGCTCGGGAGTTTAACGTCACTGACCTCCAGCCCGACACGCGGTACGCCGTTCAAGTCGCCGCGTTGACACGCAAAGGTGACGGAGAACGGTCCAAGAAAGTCGTCGTAAGGACTCCGGGCGGCGTTCCATCGAAACCGGATCTTCGACTCAAGTAACAGCATTCTGAAAATAATTTTCTGCAAATTATTAAAAGTCTTGATTGAAAAAAATATATCAAACTTGTTTCTAAAC
>VYYI01002794.1:0-13853 GCA_021029175.1 Bilobella aurantiaca | reverse complement strand
GCAATTCCCAGAATTTAGAATATAAACTTGAAGAATTAATTTTGCCTAAATGCTAAAGTTTACAATTAAACTACACTTAACATTTAATTATAATTAAAACTTAGTCGTATTCTATAAAGTAACTAGCTGCACCCTGCCCCTTCTCGGCACTCTCTATAAAGACCCCAGAATCTAGAACTATCCAAGTCATTATGACAATGATCATTAGAAAAATCGCTTAATGCGATCGAAACATAGTTTCTGATTAGAGTTTGATCCTATTCATTGCAGGTATATCCCTTTTCCTTGCTTTGAAAATAGGGCACCTGTGGCTCTAACAGTTCTGGGATTTTATACCATATTTTTATATTATATTATATATATATATATTATGTCTTGTATATTTTGGTATTAAAACTAAATTTAGCGACATTTCATCTATAACCTCGTGAACTACCTTCGGCCAGCAAATTAACCCATACAACCCTACAACCCATCTCGTTGCAAAACTTGTGGTTCGGAATAAAATGACACTGGAAGTAAAGAAGACGCGTATAGCAGGTAGTTTGAGAGCAGAAAAGCAAATTAACGCTTATTGCAAATCGCTGAATAGCTGGAGACATGATCTTTGATTTCAGACATACCTGGGCCTGATGCAATGGGCTCTCACAATCGAGTTTTGAGTTTCAACACCTAAACGGTCGAAATATTTTTTCTACACAGTTACGTGTACACGCGTTTTGAAGTGTGCCCGTCATTTTGAGCGTTACCGCCAATTTGACCTGCTACCTCGAAACTCAAGTTGACATCGAGGGCCTAGAACATTTTGTGCTTCTAAAGGGTCATGTGTAAATCGCTAGTTTGTATCGCGCGTCCTTACAGGCCTACAAAGCGCTGCAGAACGCTAATTGGTGACTTGAAATAGAAACAGACGTTTCAGCGCTACAAATCTTAAGTCAGGGATTTTGTAGTGACAATACTAGTTTTGTGGTTTTTATGAATCAGTATGAAAATTTTGATTTTTGGAAAATGAAAATTGGTGTTTTCTCAATTGCTGACACTGGAAATCCAGCAATTATGTGCCCCATTGCTGCAGGCAACATATCACCGGGAGGTGACCATGGCTCCGTTTCATTAGGATCGAATAGAAGGCACGTCTCGAACGAGATTCAGCGATTTGCAATCGCTTTTCAAAATTTCGAAAAGCGATGAGTGTGGCTGGTTGAAGTAATTTCTGAAATATGCTGAGGAAGGTTACTATAGAAATAGGATAATTCGTCTATTTAATTTTAATTGCGATTAAGTCTTAATTATAATTAGATTTTAGTTGTAGTTTAATTTTACTTTAAGGTAAAATTGTAATTGCAGATATAGGAAATAATCTGTATTTTAGTTTCAACGAGTCAGATAATTTTTAGTTTTCGGAAATTTTAATTTTTTTAGAACGAAATTGTTTGTGGCTCTTTGCACAAAACTAGTGAAAGTTCTAGTAATCTAGTAGTGAGATAGTGTTCTAGCGCTAAATGTCTCCACAACATTTGATGCATTTGTACTTTTAACCATAAAGTACATTAAGAAAAAAACTTTGTTCGAAATTTGGTTTTAAAATGTTTAAAAAGTAAAATTAAAAATACTTAATTTCAACGACGTCTGAAATTCACCATTTTAAGGATTAAATTTTAACAAACTTGAAAGTTTAACCATCCATCCACTTCCAGTGCCATAATTATTATTTTTAATTAATTGCTAATTAGACCCAAATTTAAATTGAATTGTGCGTCGCTGTCCTTGAGAGCTGAATCAGCGTCAATAATCCTTATCTTCAATTCGGAAGATTAAACCTACCTTTTGCCCTCCTTGGAAAAGGGCACGGCGCTGAAATCGCTGCTGAAATCTTGAAGTTTTCCAAATTTCAGAACGCTGAGATGTGAATGAGAGTTTGAAGAAACTTCTGATTGATCCTGGTGAGGGCTACCATGAACTAGTTCAATTGCCATAATAGTATAAATGTCATTCAATTTTAATTGCCATTTAATTTTAATTGTAATTAAAATGTAATTTCATTGATGGTAAATTTTACTTTTAGAAAAAATTTACACATACATGTACAATTGCGAAGTGTTGGATTATTCGGGAAATAACGGAATTTTAATTTCAACTCCGTCTTGTGCAGATTTTTTACTAATAATATCAATTCAAATTAGCTGGGTTTTCTCACCTAAAATATTTTGAGTTTTTGAAGAAAAAATCAATTTTAAAACGTAATTTGAATTTTGAAATTAAGAAACTTTGAAAAAAAATAAATTGACAAACAAGTTATTCTTGCAGAACGTGGCTGGCAGCAGTGTCGACCGTTTTCCTGACTGCAATTTCTCAATCGCTGAATTTTGGAATCGCTTTTGAAAATGCGTCTGATTTTTACGTCGCTGATATTAGAAATAACTTCAATAAAAAAATTACAGTGCTGTGCAGTGGTGGTAAAAGTGATGAATGAGTGAATTTGTATACAAAATTGCGAAATCTTGGTAATATCAGAATTTGGGAACAATCAAATTTTAATTTCGATGCCATCTGGGGTTCTGCATGCTTTTTTCAGGAGAGTTTAATTCAAAACAGTTGTTTGAGATAGTCGATATGCCTGAATTTGAAAATATGGAAAATTCCGATTCGTATTTTTTAAGAATTTGATTGAAAACGGTGTTGGTTTCGTTAATGCAAATTTGTCTGTCGTTGAATTTTCGAATCCGCAAGGAATCGCTTTTCAAAATGTTTTTTTACGTCGCTGATACTTACTAAAGTTACGCTGAGATTTTGAAAATTAGAAAATGTGGCCTTGAATTAAAAAATTTATAATTGAATTAAAAAAAAGAGTGGTTCTGGATTATCTAAAATTAATTATAGTTAAATTAAATTATAATTATAATTATAATTAAAATTTAATTCTAATGACTTTTAATTGGGATTAACTTTATATTGTAATGATGTGACTGAATGAAATTTTACTTTTTTGGAAAAATTGCAATTCAAAATGGCGGACTTTTGACAATTGCAGGTTTGGGCAATAATCGAAGTTTTAATTTGAGCGCCATCTGCAATTCTGTGTGGTTTTCATTTGTTAAAATAAACTGCATTTTCAGGTATTTCTGGTTGTTTCGTTATGTCAAATAATCTTAAATTTAAAATTAGTTATATAAACAATTTGATTCAAAAACAAATTCAAAGAATCTTTTTCAGCATTTTTTAATTTATTTTTTGAGTTTTAAAAAATGCTTATTTCAAGAAATTACGCAAGCCTCCACAGTCCTCTCCGACAATCAGTTGCGTCAAGAGTACGACGCAAAAAATCGTCAATGCTAGAGAACGAGCGACACCAAACAACTTCTTATTCTCCTCCTACAATGTTCCGCAAAAATAATTGCAAAAACACATCATAACGCTGAAATGAGAAAAAAACGATTTGCTTATATTTAAGCATAAGGTATATGCTTAAATTCAAGCATAAATCAAAGCATAGTTAAAGTTTTAATTGGTTCCCTTTTAACTTTAACTTTACAACATGCGAACGGATGAGTAGTGCGCCGTTGCGCTTGAGCACTGAATACTCTTTGAACATAATTTACGAACATCAACTGTATTCACTTAATCCGAGACGTTCTTACTGAAAATTGCTGAAAGAGGCTGATTTGAGGCAACATGGCGGTAACGCTTAAAATGACGGGGCAAATTCTAAATTCGAAAACTGGCAGGACTCAATCAGCTTCTGTTCGTGCCAAAAAATGCATCCGAACCATTAAGTCGTGATTAGGGATCTCGGAAGTCTGGGATATCGCTGCGATTCAGTCGATGACGACTGAATCGTGTCGCTCTGGAGCGACTGAATTCAGTCGTTATCGACTGAATCGTGTCTCGAGGCACCAACTGTTGGAAACTGAGACAATTGCCACTTTTTTGACATGAAAAAGGATATGGTTTGATCGTTAAACATCTTTTCTCGAGTACCTTGGACGCTTACCGACTTCGACTTAAGCCGTTCTTAAAATTAACGAAATTTTGTTTTCGAAATTTAAAATCAAAATTAAAAATTTCAAAACTTTGCCCTTACCTACATTTAATTGACTGACAAGGTTACCGCTGGATGAGAGTGCGTGTAAGCTAATGTTGCGACTTCCCTCCAGCACAATCGCTTGACCTTTCCTCTAGCGGATTTTTGACACAATAAGGTTGTCGCAGCATCATCACTTCGCCGCGGAGCTGGAGTTTTTTAGGAAGATTTATAAGAAGGCGAAAGGCCATTTTGCAAGTAAGTTCAAGATGCGTCAAAAAATAGTACTAATTGTGCTGCGTCAATTTCCACAAGTTGTGTACTACTGATGTAATGATCACAGGAGAGAACTAGCTGAACTATTTCAAACGTTGATTTTTTTGCTTTTTGTTTCGAGTGGATTTGAAGCACAACGATTAGTGAAATGATTAAACTGAAATTTTGAATTTGAAGTTTGGCGCTGAATGTGAATGAATATTAAAAAAAGGAAATTCGAATAAAAATCACCCTTTCACATTTCATTGAAAACTTCCGCTTTTCAAAGGAGAAACAGAACCTTAATCTTATTTTGAAAACAGTCAATAATCGTTCAAAAAGCTTTTCTAAATAACTCTAGAAAAAATTTTTTTTAGAAAAGAACAAGTTTAGAACAGTGCGCTGTCTTGGAAAAGAGTGTGAAAACGTGTTTTGAATTGACAAAAATATATAATTTAGGGTTAGAAAAGTAAAAGCATGAAAATAAATGTCGAATTTATGGTAAAAAAAAAGAAATTGAATCAAAAGAACCCCACCCATTTACATTCGTGTACATCGTGTGCATCGTGTACAGAGCCTTTTAAAAAGAAGGTGTAAAACGGTACTCTGTACAACGCGGACTTTATGTCGCGACGGAAAAGAAGGGGAAGTCCGGGAAACTAAACATTGTTTTTGAAAAATTTTGAGTAGTTTTGAATTTTTTTTTTTTTTTCAATTTTGAATTGTGTTTTCAAAGTTTGATTTTTTTCAGCACCTAATTGATAGCCTTGTCGACGGTTTCGCTAATGGTCATTTCTCAATCGCTGAATTTTTCAGTAATCAGGGAATCGCTTATCAAAAGAATTCAGTTCTAAAAGTCGCTGTTATTGGAGTTCACGCTGTTCGAAGTGTGAAGGCTTACACTCATCAAATCACCTTATCAGTAAACATTTGAAAATTTAATTTTGAAGCGTTTGTTAAAAAAGTTGTCATTTTATGTAATTTAACTTTCAAAATTTTGAAACGAGATGAATGTGGCAGGTTGACGAAAATTCATTATCATGGTGAGGGGTGCTATGAAATACTTTATTCAATTCTAATTACGATTATGTTTTAATTAGAATCAAATTTGAATTGTAGATTAATTTTACTTTTAGGTAAAATTTCAATTCAAAATAATGAAATCTTGACAATTACAGATGCGAGACATAATCGAATTTTAATTTCAACGCCGTCTGGAATTCTGCACGTAATTTTAATGCTTAAATTAATATAGTTTTCTAGTTCGATCGTGCAATGTTCACTTTTAATTTGTATAAATTTGAATTGTTTTTTAAATTTTGATTTTTTTTTTCAGAAAGTGATTGAAAATGGTGTCGACTGTTTCTCTGACGGCAATTTCAATTGCTAATTTTTCAAATCCGTAGGAATCGATTTTCAAAATTTACCAGTTCTGTATATCTCAAATCATGCTATTCGACGTGAAATTGATTTTTTTTTTACAATTCAATCACTTTCTTATTGAAAGTTTGATCTTAAAAAATTGAAATTAAAAAAATTCTATCATTTAAACTTAATTAACTTTAATTTAACTACTTTCGAGTAATTTTAGTAACTACAATTAAATTTTGAATTTTCGTTTACGTGGATTTGAGCATCAGCCAAGTAACGACGGCGCTGATAGAGTGCACCGCTTTAGTAGCCACTGAAGATGCAAATATAAGGTTTAGGTTTAGGTTCTAAATCTACTACAAAATTCTGCAATTAGGAGTTCCATTGCTGGCTGGAACAATAACCTTGGAATGTGACGATAGAATTATCAAGATCGAAAACATGTCTACAGCGATTCAGCGATTTTCAATTAGCGTCAATTGGTTCCTCTGCTGCTACCACATACATGCATTAAAATCACTTTTGTGTCACTTTAAATTTTTTGTCAGAAAGTCAGTTTGCTTTTAT
The DNA here is from genome assembly GCA_021029175.1 of Bilobella aurantiaca. Taxonomy (NCBI): domain Eukaryota; kingdom Metazoa; phylum Arthropoda; class Collembola; order Poduromorpha; family Neanuridae; genus Bilobella; species Bilobella aurantiaca. The sequence continues at coordinate 7,639 of VYYI01002794.1, read as the reverse complement.
GTTTTAGGTGAGATAATTGAATCCGTAATGACTAAAATCTTGGCAGTTTGGTGATCCGGAAAAGTTTGAATTTCAATGCCGTCTGAAATTTTGCATGATTTTTCATGAGTAACTAGTTCCATACATAGCTGCGTGCCCTCGAATCGAACGACGAGTTTTATGAACGAAATGAAAAAAAAGCGTTGTTGATGGTTTCACTGACAGTAATGCCTCCATCGCTGAATTTTCAAATCAGCAAAGAAAAATTTAAAAAAAAAAAATTGGCATTGCATACAAAAAGTAGAGGATTTAAAAAATTTAAAGCAAGAGAGTGGCAAGTAGAAGAAAATTCTTTATTATGTAGGGGAGTATTACCTGAATCGTTTTTAATTAGTGCATTTTAATTATAAGCAAGCAGCTGCGCTCTCAATGCTGAATTTTCCAAGGCAAAGATCCCATAACATATTTTTGAAACAAGTTTTAAAAAATATTTATAAAAAAAAATGTCTACCGTTCAGGTATTAAACACAAAACTCATTGTGAGAGCCCATCGCTCCAGGCATTGCAATGGTCGAAATCGAAGGCAATCCAGCTATTCAGCGATTTTCAATAAGCGTTAATTTGTTCCTCTGCTCTCAAGCTACCTGCTCAGTGCGTCCACTTTACATTCAGTTTTATTGCGAGCCACAAGTTTTCCAACGAAATGAATCCAGCATCTGTTAGCACCTTTGTCCAGAAGATGGGTATGGACCATTCAGCCGTAATCAGCGATCCGCAGCGCACTGTTGGGAAATCGCTGCCGTCCAACTCTCTTGAACAGAAAGCTGAAAATTCAATAAAAAATATGAGGTTTTTAAAATTTGGAAACTTTAATAGTAGATTAGGTTTAAATTAGGATTCTTTTAGTTGTACGACTTACGGTTAACGTTTAATTACAACTAAATGTTAATTATATTTTAATTTTAACGCTTAGCATTTAGGCAAAATTAATTTTTCTATTCTAAATTTTAAATTTTGGAAATTGCAGATTGGGAGAATAGTCAATTTTTTAATTTTAACGCCCCCATGATTTTCCTTTTTGAATTTTTGAATCTTTCAGAATGCAACTGGAAGCGATCTCGACGACTTCGCTGAAATTTCCAGGCACCAAGGAATTGTGTTTCAAAATGATTCAGTTCCGCATATCGCTGATACTGGAAATCACGCTGTTCGAAGCATAATGAGCTTTCCTTCTCCTCAATTAGAGTGCATTGCTCCAGTAAACGCTGCAAATGCAAATTTTTCTTGAATCTAACCTTCTATGGAGCTATAACGCTGCGGCTGAAAACTATCAAATTTTTGAGGAAATAACCATTGAACTAGAAAGTTCGAACTTCCATATTTGAAGATGTATTTGAACTTTTGAAAAATTACACATAACGCAAAATCGCTGGCACTGGAAGAGAGGAGAACGAGAATACATAATACATATATCTTGAATTCAGCGTCTGGGCAGCGTTTGTTTTGGGCGTTTGGTTCAGCATTCAGCCGAATGGGGTTACCGTGAAAAATAAGTAAATTTTCATTGCCGATAGTGAGAGTTCCTCGATTCGCATGATTGACAAAAGTGGGAAATTGGTGGGTCATGTAGGTGGCAGCAGATACCCATAGCAAGCGTTTAAAAATTAAAAATTAAAAAACAAATGCCTATTTAAAAAATGAAGTTTTCTTTAAATTCCAGTTTTCTAAATTTTCGTTTGAACAGGACTTCTTTGGGTTTGGTGATCAAAATGGAATTTCTATTGGAACTAGCGTAATTTCAGCGAAATGACGAACAATAAATAAAATTTGCAAAATTACCTTTTAAAAATTGTTAACCTTTTTTTGAGCGCTTCAAATTTCATTTTTGCAAACTCACGTACTGAAATTGTTGCTACGTTTTCTCTTGATTCAAAGACGAAATTTGGTAGTTGTCAATTAATGTTTATTTACTAATTAATTAATGCTAATTAGACGTAACTTTAACTTTACAACAACATGCGAATAAATCAGTACGCCGTTGTACTTGAACGCTGAATCTGCGTAAAAAATCTACTTTGAGGTAACACGGTAGTATCGCTTAAAATGACACCGAAATCCCAAAACGAGCAAAACTTAGCGTCTATTAGTGCCGCTAAATGCACATGGGCCGTTAAAACGTGATCAGCGATCCGAAGCGCACTACTGTATGAGTATTCGCTGCTAGCCAACCATTTTCAGTTTTGGGCCAAATCCGATCGCTGCTGATCCGACGCTGAATGGGCTAATCTACTTTTTGGTCTTTGGAGAAAGGCACGGGATGGTGCTGAAATCTCTGCTGAAAGCGTCTGTTCAGATCTTTTTAAAGCAACCATTTCAATATTTTGAAAAAAAGAGTGAAAAATTGGAGTGTTTCAAAATTTTGAAACAAGATGAGAACGGAAAGTTGGAGAAAGTTCTGAATTATCCTGGTGAGGATTACTAGGAAATGTTTTAATTCTGTTTAAATGTTAATTTTGATTAAGTTTAATTTTTAATCTAGTTAATTAAAATTGTCGTTTATTTTTACTTTGGGGCAAAATTGCAATTCAAAATGTTTAAATCTATAGATTCGGAAAATTGAATTCTGATTTCAAAGCCGTCTGGAATTCTGTGGGTTGTTGTGACGAGGAAAGAGTAGGGAAATTCAGGTCATGTGCAGCATCTGATAGAAAGGATTAAGTCCCTCAATGTATTCCGGACAATTTATAATTATAATAAAAATTATATTAGTAATACACTAAATCCTAATTTATTTTTATTAAACCTAATTAGGTTTAAGTTATTACATTAATGTACAATTGCCAATGAACCGAAGCGCTGATGCCTCAACAATATTTGTAAACGACACTTCTAACCACATAACTAACCAAGTATAATTTTGTATTTTATAATTAATAACTAATTAGTTAAATGCTTAGTCAATTACAATTAGCATTCATGCTCATGTGCTGTGCTTTTCACTAGAAACTGAACACCTCATGGTCAATAGCTAATCTTATGAAGCGGGATTTGTTGTAAATTTATTGTCTTAGCGTTGACAACTATTCACCTTGGATTATGTAATTACTTTTGCCTCTAAATCCCCTCATAGTTGAGCAAAATAAATACGTTGTTTATTTTGGGGTGTTCAGTTTCTCGTGAAAAGCACGGTATATTTTTTTTTTTCAAAATTTCAAATACAATCTTCAAAAATTTAAGTTTTTTTAAGTTAAAGTATTTTTACCTCAGGCAAAATAGTTCCGTTGATCGTAAGAAAACAGCAAAAATTTGATGGTTTTCAGCCGCAGCGATTATCAGCGTTTTAGCTCAATAGAACTCCAGAGTCGAGGAGCCTTAACTAAAATCTACATTTTCAGCGATAACTGGAGCACTGCACTCTAAAATTGTAGTCGGCTTGGCTCCTGGAAATTTTTGGAATATTCATCGAAGTCGTCGACATCGCTTCCAATTACATTCGAAAAAATTTATAATGGTAGTGGTGAGTGGTGGCCCTGGAAAGTTGCGGTCGTGCAAACTGAACATGGTTAAAAATTTATTGAATTAATTTTATATTTTATTGAAGCGATTTACACGTCGAGTTCCTATATCACCGACAGACGCATTTTCGAAAGCGATTCCTTGCTGATTCCAAATTTCAGCGATTGAGAAATGTCCGTCAGTGAAATCGTCGACATCGCTTTCAATTGGAAAATTCCTAATTTTAAAAATTCAAATTCATAGCCAAAAAAAGCCCGTAGGGATCTGTTTGAAATCAAATTGAAATGACAAAAAAGCTGAAAAGTTTAAGACGGCGTTGAAATTAAAATTCTACTATTTCTTTAATCTACTACCACCAAAATTTTACCAGTTACAATTTAGTACAATTTTTCATAAATGTAAAACTAAAGTTCAATTTTAATTTAATTAAAATTAAAAACTAGTCGATAGTAAAACTTAGTGGACAATTAATTTAATTTCTCATACTAAGCATCCGCAGGATATTTTAGAAATTTCTTAAACCATTCACAACTCCTTTTGAAATTCTGATATCCTCCAGTTTCTTTCTTCAACGTCAAATTTTCAGCTCTTCCAAAATTTTGAAATTCATGTGCTAAAAAACCTGAGGAGTTTCTTTCAGAAGCGATTTCAGCGCCGTTCCATTCCCCTTAACAAGGTAAGTTAAGCTCATTCTGTACCGGATCTGAATTTGGCTCAAAAACCAAAATGGTTGGAAAGTAGTGCATTCCCAGCGATTCCCAAATCGTGGACTTTGGATCGCTGATTTCGGATGAATCCTCATCTTCTTGACGCAGGCAATAACAGACGTCGGATCCTGCTCGTTCGAAAACTTGAGCGAGTGCACAGAAACAAGCTTTAAAGGAAATTCGTTTTGAGGTGTGCGCCTCAACTTCAACGTTACCGCCATTTTGGCCGGAATCAGCATCTTCTTTTAGCGATTCCAGAACGTCCAACACGTCTCGTATTAACACAATTGATGCAACAATGCGTAAATAACTCGAAAAATAGGATATTTGACGTAAATTTAGCGCTCAAGGACAGCGGCTCACAATTCATTCATTTAGTAAACCACAACATTAAGTTAAGCTCTAATTTGCAATTAATTAATTATTAATCGATAAATTCGTGACAATCAAAAATTTACATTTTTAAAAACTATGTTTTTAAGATCGGGATTTTGAAGATAAAAACGTGATTTTTGGATGAAAAAAAAAATCAATTTCGAAAAGTTAGTTTTTTTAGAAATCATGAATAAAAAATTCAAATATTCAGCGATTTTGTATCATGCCTAATTTTTCAAAATTTGAATTTTGTTTCTTTTAGTTTGTATAACTTCAGCGCCTTTTCTAAGCCTGAAAGAATTAAGCTAAAACTTGGTGGTTTGGGTTTCCAGTTGCAGCAATTAGAAGCGTTTCAGTTAAGACCCAGTTAAACTTTAAACTAATATTTGAAATTTCAGCAATTACTGGAGCGCTATGTTCTACCAGCGTCGTTTCTTGCCTGTTGCTCTAACGTGATTTCCAGTATCAGAAAAGTGTATAAGAGAATCATTTTGAAAAACGATTTCTGGCAGATTCGAAAATTCAGCGATTGAGAAATGGCCGTCAGCGACACCATCGACGCCGCTTCCAATTGCGTTCTAAAAGTCTAAGTAACGAATCGATTTTGATCACGAATCTGTCGCAAGCTACTTTTAAACTTTAAACTTTTTAAAATTAGTTTTTCAGAATGGAATCCGAAGCTGTGTAGACTGTTTCACAATCGCTGAAATTTGCAGTCATAAGGTTAGTCAAAGTCAAAATGACTCAGTTTTGAATATCGCTGATGCCGGAAATCGACGTGTAAGCTATTGAAATTCAAGTTTGGGCTTAAGCGCTTCTTAGGGTCTGGCCTTCTATATGTAACTGAAACGCTGCAAATTTATATTTCCATATTTTTTTCCAGGCTATGGTGCTCTTCCGCGTGAGGTATTAACCTTTTAGCTGAAAAATTGAAATTTCGGTATTACCTAACTAGGATTTTTTAAAAATCTTTCTAAATTTTCCGTTTTCTAAATTCCTATTTGAACAGGACTGGTAATCAAGATTGGAATGCTTATGAAGCGAATCCCTAGCTACCTCTTGGCTTCTGATCTAGTGATGATGGCTTTACAGTATTCGTAGCCCCCCACTTCCTTACAACAATAAGGTCCCCTTTTTCAATATTATTTTAAAAAGTAGACAAAAAAGAACTGATGTGGAAGTTTGTTTCAAAATCATTCAAAGTAGTACATGTTGCTACGAATCGCTGCAGAACGCTGATTGGTCAAGTCGCTGGAAATCGACACTGAAGCTTCGACGCTAGCGAAGCTGAGAAATGCCATTCACATTCGCGACTCGTATGATTGACAAAATGGGAAAATGGTGGGTCTTGTAGGTGGGAGCAAAGATCCAATGGTACACTTTTTAATCCAGATTTTTCTAAAAATTTTCAAAACAGATTTCATTTAAAAAATTTAAAAAAAAACTTGTTGAACTTGAACTTGTTGGCGTTTGGTGATCAAGATGGAATGGAAGTGCTGAAGAACGATGATGGCCCCACAGTATTTGTTGCACACACTTTCAACCATAAAGTACGTTTTTTAAACACAATTTTAGAACAAAGTTTTTGTTCAAACATTTTTGCTTGAAATTAGATCAAGAAAATTGACGAGGCTACTAAGCGCTGGTGACATGGCTGGAATTAGAAACGGAAATTTCAGCGATTCAGAAAGATTGGAACGTCATTCACCTGAACGAAAATCTCCAGATGGGGAGTTTGCTTTACTAATACCAAGTTAATCGGTAATTTGGTTAATGTGGTGATATTTAAATTTAAGCTATGTCTAATTATAAATTTACTAATTACAAACTAACTATTTATTTAAATATTTTATTAGTTAAATGAACCCAGAGGATTAGGCTATGATGAAGAGAATGACCTTCTATACTTGCTATCGCTGACACCAACAACCATGCTTTCATGATCGCTGACATGAAATTTAAATTATTTATTAGCCAGATTTCATTAATTTTTCAAAAAATTCACCTCTTCAAATTTTTATCTCCAAAATCTTGATCTCAAAACTTGTTCCTCCTGCACATTACATATTTTCAAAATGAGTAAAATTGTCGTAAATTTTTTCGTCTTATAATTAACTAAGTAATTACTAATTAGAGCTACCTTTAGCTTTGTAGCTTGCCAATCAATGAGTTGTGCGCAGTTTTTGAGCACTGAATTTGGGTCAAATTTCTGAATTTTTGAGTTATTTTCACTGTTGCATCAATTGTGTTCACTTCATTCTAGACGTGTTTACCGTTCTTAAATCGCTGAGAGAAGATGCTGAGTCCAGTAAAAATGCCGGTAACGCTGAAAATGACGCGCACACTTCAATTCAAATTCCCTTCAAGCTCGTTTCGGTGCAACCTCTTATGTTTACGAACGAGCAGAATCCGACGTCTGTTAGTGCCTGTTTAAAGACGATGAGCATGGATGAGAGATGGAGCATTCAGCCGAAATCAGCGATCCGAAGGGCATAATTTGGTAATCGCTGGGAATTCGCTCATGTCCATCCATCCATCCGTTTTATGATAAAAGAAGAGATACTGCAAATCCGATAATTGCCTTTAGCTCTGCAATATTTGAAAATTTTGATTTTTTTTTCAGAACGAGATTGTCCACGGCTTCGCTGACGGACATATGTCGATCGCTGAATTTTGGAATCGCTTTTGAAAATGAGTCTGATCTGTACGTCGCTGATATTAGAGATCGACGCGTAAATCGCTTCAATAGAAATAATTCAAAAATTAAAAAAAAAAAAAATTTAGAACTTTTGAAAACTTAATATAAAAATGGGAAAATTAAAGATTCGTTTTTAAATGGCATTCGTTCAGTGCTAATTAAGTTTAATTTGAATTGAGTCAATTGTTTTTGAGTGCTGAACCTCAAATGCTTTCATTTTTTAATCGCCTCATCTGTATTTACTCTGTAGCAGTACCAGGGAGAGACCTGCGGAAGCGAGCTACACATGAGAGAGAAGAGAGAGTCCAAATGCCAACAAGCCTCGGTAGCTCAGTTGGTAGAGCATCTCCCCGGATTGGAGAAG